>JAUCNO010000454.1:0-22307 GCA_032353835.1 Enteromius viviparus
CAGTCTTTCCACACTGACTTTAGTTGGTCAGGCTAATTCTTAGACACAGTCTTAAGACAATGGCTATGTTTATGCAACCGCCCCATGTGCAGAGTTGTTGCAAAGCATAACTCCACAAATACATCTTTTGAAAGATTGCTAGAAAATACAATAATCAATTATTTATCTTACTTACAGGTAGAAGTTCAGAGGAGCAAGCCGGTCCAAATAAACTGGGCACTAATCAATCTTTTAAGACCAAGCGTTTGGTGAATATCGCGCTGTACTCCCAGATTGGAAAAGCAGTCATCAGTAAAATGATGCGAACACAACAAGAGACTTAGACTTAGAATTAGTAATTAAAAATTAATGTTAATTACTTATTCTTTGTAGATTCATCTTTCAGAAGGGCATATACAACAAATTAACTCTCACAGGACACGGCGTCTTCTTCACTTGATGTAATCCACACGGAAACTGTACTGTTTGGGGGCGGGGCAAGTTGTTTGCGACATGGAATGTAGGCGGGCGTTATGCAAATATGTTACCTAGTGACGTGGCTCAGTAACAGAGAAAGATTCCAATTGCTGACGACTCGTTTAGTCGAATGTAAGTCGACTTTTTTTTGATAGACAATAACTTTATTTATCGTGCACTGTCAGTGTCACAACTGCAGATAGTTTGTTCACATACAGCTACATGACACACTGCATGAACGATCATATTTGACAAAGCAAAATAGGGGCACTTTAGTGGTAAGCAGCTCTTTAAATATTATTTAAAGAATAGTACATGAACATGTATTCGGCTCGATCTCTTTACGTCTCTGTTCTGTACTTTTGACATCCTCCTTTTCAGTGTTGGTGAGCTGTGGAGGACAGTCATGATCTTCTTGAGTGTTAGAAATCTTTTCGAGAAACTGCTCTCGACTCATCTTTCTGATGATCTGGAGAAGGCCTCGGCTCACTCTGTAGGTTTTGCTTCTATCGAAGCGTCTCTGCTCATGTTTCAAGTGTTCAGTCACATACACCCTGTTGAAGCTGCCATTGTTGTCTTGAGACACAATAATGCGATCCTTGTTGCTGTCAGGATTGTTCTTACTATACTTTGCCTTGACATACTCCGGGAGATCCTCTCCTCCTTGAGCAGTCAGGTTGCCCACCTCATAGTAAGAGAGATTTTGAACAGGCACAATATGATCATCATCATCATTTTTAAACTTGTGAAAGCCATAGCATTTATCTTGAGGAGGAGCAATGGAGAAAAGTTTCTCTTTTTTAACCTATGTATATTCATGAGCAAACCAGTACAACAGGTTGAGGCCGTGTCTCGGCTGTGGCTGCCCGAAGCCTGATTCTTTGAGCTGGGACAGTTCATTCAGTGTGCCTCTCACCATGATGACGACTGTGTAAGAGAAATAAAGACATACGAACAGACACAAAATGCGTTTACATTTTACACACATTTTCAAACCTTTGTCTCTTTGTTTCAAAAATACGCTGACAAATCAAAAAATTGCAAACAAAATACAGAATGCCACACATTCAGAATATCACAAACAGATCTGAAAAGCAAACATTTACCTTGGCCTTAATATTATTTCCTCTTAGATTTTTGTGTCTTACAGTACATAGAGTGTGTTGTGTTTTATAAAAGAGCCAAAGGCAGAGAATTAGCGTATGGTTCTGCAGATTTCTTGCGTGCTTCTGGTGTTTAAGAAATTTTGTGACAAGTAAAGACAAAAGAAAAATTGAGACAAAATAAGACTAATCAATCAGTTAAATATAGTGGTCTCACTTTACATTAGGTGGCCTTAACTACTGTGTACTTACATTTAAATTAATCATTTGGTACAATGCACTGTACATATATGTTTTAACCCTGTACACATATTTTTAAAAACATCTATATGTAGTTCCATCTATAATTAATATCTGTAATGGCATTTATAATTACACTACTGACCTATCCCTTACACCTTAACCTACCCTTAAACCTACCAATACCTCTAAACCTATCCCTAATCTAACCTGTATCCATCTTAATAGCAGCAAAAGTGTTTTACAATACAATATGAATACAGTAAGTACATTGTACTTATATTTTGATGTAAGGCCACCTAATATACAGTGTGACAACATAGCATTGAAACAGAAAGTTGAAAATCTCAGCCTTGTACTGAATGCTGAATGTGGTTTGTAAAATAAAACAGCCAATATAGTAAGAGGGACAATATATATATAAAATCTGACCTTGACTTGCTCTACCGACTTGTCTTGTGTGTTGGTGTCTTCAGAAGATGAGGAGAATGAAACAATTCTGGAAAACAGACTAAACAAGATCTACAGTCCTGTGGGTGTGTTTAGAATAGATAGAACAAAGAAGATAAGAAAAAACAAAAAACCAGTTGAAGTTTGAAGTTGAAAACGTCATAAAAAAAAATTAACTTAAAAAAATTGTTCAACAGTATATAGAGGATGCTACAGTGGTGTTGATCTTTCTACTAATGCTTCCAGTGCATATTTGTACAGCGGCAGAGAGAGCTCAACGCGCTGCAACTTAAGAAAACACATGCAAACAGAAAAAAACATGCAAGCAGAAAGAAAACACATGTAAACTTTCAATTCTCACAAAGCAACCAAACACAGAAATGCACTGCTAACACAGAAACGCGGTACAAATAGTAAGGACCACAACATAAATGTTTCAGGGGGACCTCAAAAAGTGACGAACCCATCTGGGAACTGATTATAGCTGCGTCCGAAATTGCATACTGCTAAACTAGGTACTACATTTAAAATTGAACATACTACCCGACCGTTAAAACAGTACGTTCTATATAGTATGAATGTGAGTAGTTGTCAAGTGTCACGCGTCGTCACAACAGCGCTAAAATTTAAACTTTCAATAAGTCATCCGTTTATTTAGAGTGTGTTAAACAAGTGTAATTTAATCACAATAAACAACGTTCCTGAGGTACTTGAAATTAGCCGCGTCTCAACTTTCCGCCATTTTTCGAATATGACGCCTCGAATATGAGGAAAGTGTCCATGGTATGCCTATTATAGAATTCGGCCGGAAGCAGTAGGTCATCCGGGTACTTCTAGACTGCTGAATTTCGAATGCTATGAATTCAGACATACTACTCGCCTCACATACTGTTTTTCACGTACTATATAGTACGAAAGCAAGCGATTTCGTGCGCAGCAATGCAGTGTTAAGGGGCCTCCAGGAACGTCGTTGGGAACCACTGCCTTAAGGGTTTATTGCTGCTTTTTATCCAGCTTTTACCCAGAACAGAACCATACCGCCAATCCAAACTGTATGGTAAGTGTAAATTTTTTATAATAGTAAGCCAAGCAGAACTAATATTATTCTCTCCTCTCTGATCTTCCCTGGTGTCCTCTGTCTTCATCTTGGGCTGATAGAAAACTGTTACAAGACCAAATATATTAAAACGCTTATTTTGGGTACCAGAGAAAAAACTGTTGATGGGTTTTGGGTACCAGCACAAAAGGGGATATTTTCCAGTGTTGTCTGGGGTTGAATCTAATACTCTTGAGATGGAGACACAATCTTAACATTTTTGAAGTTGTATTTCGGCATATCTAAAAAGCTAACCCAGTGTACAGCTAACCAAGGAGATGGAAATTTCCACTTGCATTAAAGCTGAAGTTGACCATGTCTGACTTTAGCTGGAAACTGTAGATGCTCAGCGAAGCATCATACCGCATTACAATCTGAGCACAAACAGGCAAAACGCATGCAAACACTGCGGTAACCAGAGAGCATGCGTCTGCCTGGAGCAGGGCCACGCTTGAGAATAAAACAATTCTCTGTGACGCACTCTGCAAAACAGCACTGCTGTGGGTCTTGTTTGGCTTATGAGGCTAATAGATGTTCGAGAAAACACAGCAATATATTGTTATCTGATCTAATGAACCAGTCACAGTCACATATTGCGTACGAAAGGGTGAAAGACGTGTGATGGTATTAGAGTGAGTCATTTTTGTCCATGACTGGAATTAAGCTTTTGGAAATAGATAATAATACACCCACAGTTGTTTCTTACGTATTTATTTATGTATTCGTTTTTTTTAAATCCTCATCCCACACGTATTGGCCCATCTTTAGATTCAGGCGTTCATTTAGTCACTATTACTCTGTTAAGGCTGACATTGGAGTGGCTAGCGTTTTCTGTTTAAAGTGACTTTTTCATTTTCCTTTGTAACTTCGATTACAAAATAGTTGAAAACATCATACAGCCAATAACAAATCATCAAAATGCTTTTTATATTAACAGAAAATTGGCGGTTAGATGTCAAGTGATGAGTTTGAAATGAGAATTAAGGCTGGCCTCGCACACGATCATGAGGATGAATGGAGGACTGTAGCTACTTGAGTGGAATTGGCAAGAGGATTCTCATTAATTCTGATCAGTCTAGTAGGTCAACAGGCTGCTGGTCATGTTTGCTTTCTCATCTTAATTTGTGCACACAGGATCAGTAAACAAGTGGACTGTTACAGTTGGGGAAGGAATATAATTGTAAACTGCAATCTCCTACATGTATTGTACTGGGACGAGAGATCTATTTTTAAGCCATTTGCATTTGCGCCGAACTGGAACAAGGTCTGTGCGGTTTATTCGGCTTAATTAAGACCGTGGCTGTAGAGACGTAAAGAAGCCAGGCTTGTGCGGATCTTATTGTAGAACTCTTTCGAGGTTTGCTTAAGTACGCTCTGCTGTTCTTCAAAGAAATCCGTCTGGAAGGGAAGTCTTGAGAGACAGATCACAAGGAAGGGTTTTTCTTGTTTTAATCATGTTTAGGAAAGGTGCAGAAACAGAAAAGATGTAGCTAAATGTGATGTCTTGGCTTGCGCTGACAGAAGAACTACTCAGCATGATGAGACCATTAGCTTTGGAAGCCCAAACAAATTGTTTTTGTTAATAAGGAGAAAAGAAAATTAGGGAGTTTAATATCTGATAATATTCAGACGAATCCCTAGCTGGATTTGTAAAAGATCAGTTTGTAAAATTGACTTTTTCTTTACCTCAAGGTCTGTCTTTATTTCATAAATGAATCTAAAATTATTCACCAGGCTGGCTTGATGGTAAACCTCACACATGAGGGGTGTGTTTTCCTCTGGGCGTCTGAATCATTGATGTAAGGTAGGTTAATTGAGCTGCACACATTTTCATATCAGAGGGGTGGGATAATGATGATACGTATTTTAGGGCAGCAATTTCATTTCGTGTCTGTGGAAAGCTGAGGGACTACATTTGGTCTCATATGTCCTTTGGCCGCTAATAGGAGGGATTTTTGGGCGTTTACAGTCGTTCCATCCCGAAATCATCAAATCCTTTTCCTCAGCTGCACTGCTGAAATGTAGTACATTAAAGAACCGTGTGCCAGAGGGGATCAAACCCTTAGCGAGACACAGCAAAGGATTTTCTCTTTGAATTAGCCCACTTTCAGCCATGTTGTCATAAGTGCTCTATTTGCTTTAAACAGGATCCCAGAGAGAATGATTTAATACGCTGGGCATTAGGATGGATAATGCATAGTACGGTAGTGTTGATTTTATTAATGTTTCAGCTTAACTGTATGTAAGAGAGTAATGGAATAAGACAGGACTTGATGATGTACCTGCTGCAAAGATGTTTTAAAGGTTAACAATAAAAAGACTGAATAGTGTAATATTGAAAATTTTAAAGTAGTTCTCTCAAAAATGAGAATTATCCCCTAGATTATTTGACTTCATTTCTTTAAAAAAGAAAAATCCTTGAAAAATAACCAGAATGCTGTTTTCAATGGCATGAAAATGAATTAGGACCGGTGCTGTTAAGCTCTTAAATGACAAAAAAGTGATATCTTTATGTTGCAGTGTATATGAGTCAATGCTTTCTGTGAAAAACAGGCTACGTTTTGAGTTTTCTTTTTCATGCAAATAATAAAAAAGTACAGTGGTGATGCCTGAATCGTGAGCAAAACATTCTATTGATTTAGTTATTTTCAATGGAAACTTTAGTCCAGTTTACAAAACCAGCTGCCGCAGTGATCCAGTTCCTGGAGTTAAAATCCTGGAGTTAAAAATATCAGCGAAATATGATTTGAATATCCATTTGTTTGTCAAAAAAAAAAAAACTTTTTATGGCTTTATAGGGCTTGGTCTTATCCCACGAGATTGTGTTTATAACATTTGCCTGAAATTCTATGCCACTCCAGTCAACATTTAATGAAAGACAGAGTCATACAGGTTTGGAACATCATTAATGTGAGTAAATAATGACAGGATTTTTACTTTGATCTGAACTATCCCTTTAATGCAATTTAACGATTTAAAACACCGCCTAATGTGATTTAAAGATTAATCACCACCGAATGCACATATTCATATTTAGTGCAGCGAATGCAGACAGCTGGTCTTGATATGTATTTACGGTGATAAAACACTGAATCTATGTAAGACACGTATGTGGCCAATTCCAGGGATTGTTATCTGTCACCATGCATCTGCTGTGCACAGCAGCTAGCATCTCTTGCTGTGTTGTTACTGGGAGGACATGTCGGGAAACAAACAAATTACTTCAACGTTGTGATGTACCTCACGAAAACAACGTGATTTTTGTGGATTTAATTAAGCCGCCGCGCTGGGACCCTCGTAATTGTCCACAATGGGAACAACTAATGGATATTTTTGCATATTAATTGCTTCCTCGTGAATGAAGTGTAGAGTTAACCGAGGCTTAGCAGTTTTGGACTGCAACTTCTAATTATCACTTAACCCAACAGAATTTAGCTTCTATCCAAAGGGTAAAAGTATATAGAAAAATGTATACGCTGGCTTTCACCGTTTAGAAAACTAAGGGACAGTGTTTCTAGCAGAAAGTAAAAGCTGTACACTTACTTCTGCATGAGAGCTGGCAGACAGTTCAGGGGTTAACCGCACGATCCACTGAGACAGAAAAAATACTGTCAGCACCGGGAGTTGCTGCACTACCACAATAAAGACTAATATTTCTCCAGAGTTGTGTTTAGAATCCAATTATATGGAGGTTGGAGGCGGCCGACAGACGGCTGTGGTGCAGAGGACTGATACGTTTCAGAAGGTGCTGACGAGCCACGTGGGACCAGGATATTACATGTGGGCAGACGTCGCTATCCCTAAGAGACGGCGGCCTTGATTTATTGAAATGTGCAGCAGCCGTAGTTAAAAGGGCCAAAGCTATGGGAGCCGTATCAAGGAGCTCCTTGGGTAGATGATGCGAGTCCAATCTCCTGGCCACGGTAGTGTATTGAAATGTGAATCGAGTTTCACTTTACTCCAATTTATTTCCTCTTGAGGCGTGATACCAAATAAAAGTAACAAACAAGGGTCGCTACTGGGAACGGACGAGTTTGCATAATAATATGCAGTGGCATTTAGGATGCGTCTCACCAAATATTCTCCTCTTTACTGCACCAATCACAGAAGTGATTTGATCAGAAATGTTTTGAAACAATTTTTGTAGCACTTTTCGTAGACGTGCAAAATCATTGCAATAGTTTTATACAATGAAGTTTAATCAAAAAATTAACACTATAGGGCAGTGTTTCTCAACCCTACTCCTGGTCGGCCTTTAACACTGCACATGTTGTGTGTCTCCCTAATCAAACACACCTGGTTTAACTCATGAGCTCATTGGAGGAAACTCCAAGACCTGAAATGGGTGTGTGTCAGATAAGAGAGACATACAAAATGTGCAGTGTTAGGGGGCGCCCAGGACACTGCTTTAGGGGAAATAATAAAATGAAAGAAACGGATAAATACAATACCATTTTCATTTTGAAAATATGCTTAATATTATAAATAATTTCTAATAACTAATCATTTTTAAAATAGTGTTTATTATTATTATTATTATTATACATCATTTAAAGTAATAGTATTTGTATATTTAGTTATTAATTTGAAAATGTTTAATGATTTTTTATTTATTTATTGAAATGGAAGGAACTGTAAACTGTATTTAGCTGTAAATAGCAACACAGTTTTGATTTTAAAAATGTGCTTTGGTTACACCTGACAAATAATAATAATCATTTTAACAGTGGTAGTAGCAATTATTATGCATTTAAAATGAATAGATTTTATTTTGATTACAAATGAAAATGTTTTGAATAGGTTTTAAATATAAAAAAATATATAATAATTGTTATCTGTTGATTTGATACTTTCTTCTCCTCTATTCTCTAAAGCATGTTTTATGCATGGTGCTGTAAAAATGTAATTTATGACTATTCATTTCTTTTTTTTTAATCATCTTCTCATGAGGACAGATTCCCTTATATTAAGGTATCTGGTTAATGAATCAGACTTTTGAACTCTGTGTTTCTTCTTCTGCCTCTATCACCCAGACATTCCCACACGCACCTCTCTATCTCCCAAGACCGTTTCCATCCCCTCTTCAAATTAAACAGGCACGGCATAATAAAAGACGCCACTTTAGATTTGAATCTATAATTGAAACAAACTGTGTATTGCTTTCTAATTTTAGCAGGACACAAAGAAGAGTGCTCAGGGAGATAGTTTGTCAAAAGGTCCCATGTGACCTTGCCCTCCTCAGCCAGAAAGTGATTAAAGATAAGGCTCAGGACCGTTCCCGTGTAAACAGGAAGATGAACGGCGGCTGTTTGAAAGCTTCAGCGTAAGCTCGTGACGATTATAGTTTGCCGTGCAGCAAAAAAAAAAAAAAAAAAAAAAGAGTCAAGAGTACAAAACAAAATGAAGTGTTCTGCAGTGAGTCCTTGCTGCTGGCCATTTCTAGTACAAAGAGGGAGTGAGCAAAGAGAGCTTAGAGAGTCAATAGCCAGGTGAGATACAAAGAGAGAAAAGAGGAGAGGGAAAGATGTACTTCAGTGAAGCAGGCTTTTACACATGCATTCGGCCACAAGAAAAAATCTTTAAAATATTCTGAAATATTCTAAATGTATTGTCTGAATAAAACCTTTGAATGATTTCTAGGTCACAAATAGTTATAGGTAAGGCCTAAAACCAACATTTCACCACACCTGCCAGTTTGTGGTGGTGTTGTTGTTCATTACAGTACGTTTTACAGGAAAATACTATTTCAGATGTCCTACTTCAAAATGTAATCTATAATTCAGTGTAGTTTCAGTATAGTTGATTTTACATTTTACATCTGTTCATATCAAAGTGTTTACATATTTATTTACTTGATTATCTTATTTTTTTATTTAGTTTTTTTTTTTTTGAAGGGAATAAAAAAGATTTTGTGTTTTGCTTACACCTGATAAATAATAACAAGAATCATCATCATCATGTGAATTAATTCATATGAAATTATTTTATATATTTTTATATAAGATTATCGTAGTATGATATGATGATGTATATATAAATTAATATTATATAAAGTTAAATTTTTTTTAATCAGATGATGACAAAAAATGTACTTTGCTTACACCTGATGAATAAAACACCTAACAAGAATAATAAAGTAATATGTTATGTCATATGAAAATATTTTGTATATTTTTATATATGATTATTGTAGTGTAATATGATGATGAATATATAAATTATGTTACATTTGATATATTCTTATCAAAGTAATAGCATTTACATATTTATTTATCTGATCATATCTTGGTTGTATCGTAGCCATATCAAAGTGCTTTCAAATGAATACACTGCTAAAATATTGTATGCTTTCAGTAGAAGATCGCTTGTTTTGTTTTGTTGTTTTTTTCTCTGTGCTTTCAGTGTCCTTTCATCCTATAGATATGCCTCTGTTATCACTCAGGCCTTTTTCTTGGAGAAAACATGATGTGCGATAAGATGTCAAATGGCTGTCATCAGAGAGGTGGAACTCTCTGAATCATTCTGAAACTGATCTTCTCCCTTCTTATTGATTCAGTTTGTAATACAAGCTGTTCACTCCTTGTACTGCCAAAGTGGAGATAGACACGATAGCATCAAGGCCAGAGAAACCCACAGGAGAGATGAAAGGAGATGATTATCTGAGGACCAGAGTCAGCAAACTTTTGTTTTAATGTCTGCTTTTGTCTGTCTCCTTTTTTGAAAGCTACATGGAATCATTTGGGGTTAAAGTGACTAAAGTGGCTGACTAGATCTTTTCTTTTATCTTAATTGTATAATAAGTGAATCGGTTATCTTAATAATTGCTGATCACCTCTTGAAGAGTCTTGATATATGTTCATAGCTGGAGCACTTTGAATTGCATTTCAGATCTATTTATCATGATGAAGGGGATCGAGAAATAAGTATTGGATAAACAGTGTTGTCCCCTTAATCTATCTATTTAAATCACATATTTAAATTATATATTAATTTAGTTAGGAATCTGTACATGTTTTGTTTTGTTAAGAAAACTCTTGAATTAAATTAAATGCATTTTTAGAGTATTTAACAGTACAAATTTATTTGTATAGCGCTTTTCATGATACATATCAATGCAAAGCAGCTTTATGCCAAAGTAATGTTTTACAGTATATGTAGTAGTACCTTGTACATGTACATATGGTCAAATTTAAACGAATGGTTAACATATTGTAAAATGTCTTTTTTTACTCCAGTGTATCCAAATATTTTTATTATTAAATTATTAGTATTAGTACTTACCTCTTGACACAGCTTTTCTTCAGATGCTTTGTTTCTCTAGACATGTTTGTTTGCAAACCTTTTTAGAACAGGACATATTTTAGTCAAGCTACAATGACAGACGTTTTTCCTGTGTAGGTGAAAAACTCCTCACCTCCTACGAGCAAATCAAGGGTGTGATTTGGAAAGAATATACACTGCCGCACAAGCTATTTCTGCTCTACCCTACTGCTGTAAATTATTTAATTGGAAAGTTCATTTAATTAGACCTGTTTGGTTAGATAAATCATACTGTCTCATCCATTCAATTAGCCACCAAAGCGCTAGCTGCACGCTCTGAACATGTACGCTCTGTGATCACACTGTATTTATATCAGTCTGACTGAAAGCAAACAATTACACTTTCTTTGCAAAGTTGCACCAGAATTAGCTGTGTTCTTACACATTATGAAATTAATTCATTGTTTCTGTTCATTATGACATCATTAGTTCTTTTCCCTTTGATTATGCCATCATTTCCCCACTGATTGTTACACCAGGATGTCTTTTTTTCACATCATAATTAGTTATTTTTCTACCGATTATGACATATTAATTGCCTCAATTGATTGCATCAATTCTATTCTATGATTATGACATCAGAAGGTTTTTTTCACTGATTGGGACATCAAGATTAGTTATTTGCCTACAAATCGTTACATTATAATTAACCATTTTCCCTATGACTGTGACATCATAAATAATCATAATACATTTTCCCACTTACTGTATGACATCAGAATGTCCTTTTACTTTAGAATGCTTTTGTTTTCACTGATTCTGACATCACAGTTTGTTCTTTTCCCACTAAATATGAAAAAATTATTTTTACATAATTTCGTTTCTACTGATCAGAATTATTTTTCTCCCACCGATTATGGCACAATAGTTAATTCAGTTAAATTTCTTTCTGATTATGACATCAAAATTAGTTATTTTTTTCACTTTTAATAATGACATACAGTAGTTCTGTTTCCAGACTCTTTTCCCAGTGATTATGAAATCAAATTGACTTTTTACTCCACAGTACTGTTGTTTTCACTGATTGTGACACAAGTTTGCTCAGTTCCTCTCGGCATCAAACATGTTGACCATACCAACGTCTTCAATCAAAAAGAGGCATAAAAACATGACGGGAGGAACTTCCTAAATCTCAAAGATTATTCCAGCATCAGCACTTTCCTTGGTGCCGTATAATCGATTAGGACTCAGGGACTCCTGTGAAATGAATGATCTGACTTCTGTTTGGAGTGTAAATCACACACTTGCTCCTATATCTACAGGATTTACATGCACAGACTTTTGGCAGAGAATGCGCTGATCCTGTGCTATGCGTATTTCGACTTTGCTTTACTTATGCAGATTTTCTAAATATGGCCTCCCCAATCCACAAAATCTGCAGAATTTTTTCTTAATTGAACTATTTAATAATAGTTTTAAACCGCTGAGCACTGAATGTAGATAAAGAGAAATTGGTCTTCACATGACTTGATAATAGGCTTTCAATTTTCAATGTATTTAAGTCTGTTCTTGTGTTCACACTGTGCTTCTTTCAGTGTTATTAATGGAATGTCCTGTATTGTTCACAAGCTGCTCTCTGACCTCAATTAAATCACCCTGCGAGACAAGCCAAATGAACGAAATGAATCAATAGAAATAGGTAATTTGGGGGGGTCTACGGGTCAGCAGCACTAAATGTGTGAAGCTTTTCATCAAGCATCGAGACTATTAAGCTTTTACACCCCAGAAATGTTTATACTTACAAGAAATGCGTCGTATTAAGTCACTAATTTATGCAAGACTGTCAGCACAGTCATTTAAGGTGAAGAAAAGTGCAATGAATTTGGCGTGTGACCCCTTTTAGCTCTTAAAGAGCGCCTTGTCAAAGCTTGCTGATGTCATTTTGCTAAATTTGAGAAAAAACATGGGTGCATTTTTATGGCATTTTTCATAGAATTTAAAACAAGAGGATTAAATTTACGTGGTCACATCTTTGCTGTATTTTGAGATGCAAATGGCAAGAAAAGCCAATTTTAGTGTCCTTACTGTCAGTGATGACTATTGAGTCCATTTATTCTTCCCAAGCAGCTGAATTTGCTATAAAGCCACAAAATGTGATATCAGCTCTTCCTATCAAGTCTTCATCTAACACGTCTGTCAATAGATCCACCTATTTATAGTAAATATGTAGAGCGACTAAACCACATTTTTTCAAGGACACTTTTTTCATTCTCTTCAATTGAAATATTACATGGATGTGAGCAACAGGGATGTTAGCTTTGTTTACATCAGTGTACGGCAGCGAGCTTTTAGAGCAACTGTTTTCAGTTCGCGCACTGATAGACAGCTTTTCAAATTACTTCCGCATTCGTTTATGCTCCGTTTGTCCTTTGATGCAGAGCAGTTTTGATATTAGAAGGCTTTGACTAGACCCTGTGTAATCACATCTTTGAAAAGACCGTAGCTCTCTTTTTTCGTGAACATCCTTAGGGTTTCCAGAATAACCAAATTCAGCTGAACTGAGATGCTGGCCTCTTCTGCTCTGTCGCTCTGTAGTTCCCTCCTGCTTTCTGTACCCAGCAGGACACTGGAACGGCTCACCCAGGCTGTCAGTTATCTTTGAGCAGAGCCATGGTAAATATCCTGCATTGATTAAGCAGATTTGCATAGGCAGAGCAGGCCTGGAGGCAAAGAGCTGAATGCTAACCAACATCCACAATGTCACAGGCCCAAAATACCATCTCGCCCTGCAGCTGCAAGGGTATCATGCCATAAGAAGGCGAAGAATGTAATCAGACTGCTGGCTTTGTGACTGGAAGTTGCCAAGCCATGCCACGTTTGCCAGAACTGTTCTTTTATGCTGCTGTACGTCAGTGATTCTTCAAATCACAAGAGCCTTTTTGTCTTTTTAATATGCACGTTTTAGTTGTTTTTACTTTTTAATGATTTTTTCTTTAATTAAAACAGGAGAGAGAGCCGCATCAGCACTGGAAAAATAAATTAGAATGACTTCATCCAATGAAGATAAGTTAAGGGTCTGCGGCTTTGTTTCATTTGCTACAGTTTGCACATCGCCTCCTGCTGAATTCGCGGTGATGTGTCTAGCGTCTAGTTGCTATCGTTTTAGTTGGCAATAGCATCACTTTTTTGACCCTCAAAATAAATTTGTATTGTTGTAATGAGGAAATTCCACTTTGCAAAATTGTATAAAATATTAATGTGAACAATTTGTTTATTTTTAAAATAATAGCTGTAATTAAAAATTAATTATGAAAATAAATAAAGAGCTTTAAGCTCTCTTTCTAAACCTGGTTTGAGAAAGGGGAAATTTCTATATACAGTGACAACTTTAAATGCTGAGAAAAACTAGTGAAAATGCCTCTGTTTTACTTCTATTTATAATTTTACCTTTTAACAACAAATATTTACAATTTGATTTTACATCTTACTGTATGCTTTTTCAAATTTCAGTGATTTTCTGTTTTCTATTTTGCACAAACATGCTCTTTTAGCTTATAGATGCAGTCAGTCCACTCTGATTTCTGTGAATGCACTGACTATTATTGAAGCTCAAGGGTGAAAATACAAGCCTGTCCATAATGACCTTTACCTTGTCAAGGTAGAATAATCAGATTTCACTCTTTGCCTCAGCAGGCCAGCAGACAGCTCACTAAAACTCAATACACAGCAGAGCTGCTCATTTTCACCAGGCCAGACGAATAACAGGTCCAAAGGGCCCTGTCATCTAAAGCTATGTAGTCCTCATCCTGTATATTATTCAATATGAAGTGCAAGCAAGCCATAGACTTTAGCCAGAGCAGACACCATATTTAATCTGACATGAGTAGACATGAGGCTGTGAGAGAGTCCATTCATAAGTTTTATATTCTTTCCAGAAATAAAACTTATAAAAAAATATAAAACAGTTGGACTATTTCTCTGTACTATTCCCTCTCATTAAATTTTTTAATTTGCAATTAAAGTCATGTGGTGTTTACTAAATTAATAGCTTTAACAGATTTTTTTTTTTTTTAGGATCGGGAATAATTTATGCTGCAAAATTAAGCAATCAAATTATTAATATTATTATACTCAATTTATTAATTTCCCACAATATGCAAAATAGTCACATTTGGTTTCTAAAAGTCTCTTTAAATTTAGCAGTGTTTTTTATTTTTTAGTATACTATAATACTAATATACTACAAAATTTTAAATAAAAAATGTTTATATATATAAATATAAAAAAATATATATATATACACACACAGTATTATTTACATTTTTATGTTTCTATTTTATTCGTTTTTGTTGTTTTTAAACTAAATAAATGTTAAATGCATCAAAAAAAGAATGTTGCAGTTTTGCGATTTTCATTTATTTTATATTTTATGTTATTAACTAAAATATTTTTCTATGGTTTTAGTGTTAGTTTTACTTTTAGTTAGCTATAATAATTCTGTTTCTCATGAGCTAATAAATAAATGCACGTCATCGTCACAACAAGTGAACCCGTATTTAATGTAGTCTGGGTTATATTACTTTTTACCTTTTTTATAATGATTATTGAGTAATTTAAAAATAGTTAATTAGTAATTATACATGGTTAAGACCCTATTCAGTTCAGGTGCCAAAGTTTGTTGTAGAAATTATAATCTTGGCTATTGGCCATGTAGTGGGAACGGACTCCACATACTTTATTAAATGATATTTAAAAATCAATAAACATATAATTCTTCATTTTTTTATTTGCACAATATACATTGTTCTTTAAAGAATGTGTAATTTCCTTAAGACTGAAAATAAATTGAACGGATTTAACCGGATTTCCTTATCTGTCGGACACCATGAAGCATTACACTCTGGGCTTTGAGAAGAGTGAAGAAACAAGCTAATCTTCCAGGAGTTCAATATTAAGTTCCCGTCACTGTCAGACTGGGCGTGAGAGAGGGAGGGAAAAAGATTAGACTCTTCAGCACAGATGAACGTTAAAGGCTTATACGCATTCTCACATTGTTAATATGTGGATTAGGCCATTTTCTCCTTCCCAACAGAAGTATCAATACGAGTACACAGCAGCTCTCTACTGCATTCTCGGCCTGCGTCAACGCTGAGCTCGTGTTATTGTGAAAGAGCGTTATTCTGAGATATTCAGTGCTTCTAACCGATTCCAGGATCTGTACCTGCGCATTAGTCTGAGTGTATTTGCAGACATACATATTTGAGGCGGCCATTGTGTCAGGAACGTTTTTTTATACCGAATATGGGTTCTGTACAGAGCGGTTTATGAGATTAAATGCTGTCATTCAAGGGAGAAACCTGAAATAATTTCACATTTTCTCCGCAATCAGTCAATTACGATTCTCATTGCTTTCTGCATCTGTGATATCCTCCTCCTCTTTCAGTCACGAAGATGAGTTGTTTGCCACACTAAATATAAATTCAATGAATAATTTTATATTGTGATATTCCACACCCTGCCAGTGTGAAGCGCCACCTCTGCCCAGCCTGATGTGCATTTGAATGGATTTTTGCACTATTTTCATACCAAAACTGTGAGAAAAAACAAAGTCCACCTAGAATATAAAGGGAAAACATTTTATTATTCCATCAAACCCAATCATATTTATGACCCTGCGCTTTCACGTAGAAGAGTGCTTTCGATTGCTCCCTGTGTTTTCATTTTCATTTCATAAACCTGGTCTACGACAGTACTTATTTTGCCCCATGTTCTAATCCGCTCCTAATAAAGACATGCCAAGCAGAGGCTGTGAAAAACGAGCTCACCGTGGCGGTTGGCATGAGTAAGGGAGAGCGCTGGGGATAAATCAGAGCGGGAGACGTTGGAGACACACAGATAATCTCAGAGTGCCGCTGTGTGTTTGGTCCTCTCCTCTCAGCGGCCGTGATATACAGTGATGGGAAATCCATGCAGACTTTCGAAAGGGCGAGATGGAGGTGACTCGTATAAATGTTTGACGTGAGCAGTTTTTCAAAATAAAAGTTTGGAATTAACACCCGAGATGAGCTCAGCAAACTCGTTCACTGTCTGTCAGCGGTGAATTAATGTTTATTGACGGAGAAATAATGACACTGACTCACGAGCAGGCTTACGTGAAATCTGTTCCTGCAGAGCTGCTAGGAAACTTCTGTCATTTATAAAATTCCCCCCTACATCTCAGACTCATCGCATATTCATTTATTAAACATTGTGGCTAATTTGATTATGCTTTCAGCTGCTAATAAGAGCACTCTCAGCTCCATTCAGAGGGAATAGTTCTCCCAGAAATCTAAATCTTATTTTCCATGTTCATCTTGTTTTAGTTCCATGTATTATTTATTAATTTACTTAATAATTTTACTTGTTTTAATATTTGCTTACTCTTGAAAAACATATTGACTGAATTTTGGGAACAAATGTCCACCAATATAATAATACTAGTAATATTTGACCTAATTAACTAATTTATCTTTTTATTTATATGTATAACATTATATATATATGTATATATATATATATATATATATATATATATATATTAAGGGTTAGAGTTAGGGATGGAGTATACAGTTTGTACAGGATAAAAAATATTTCATATCAAAAGTGGAAAATGTGTGTGTTTATTATTATTCTTATTTATTTTTCTTTGCTTATGTTGTTGTTATGGAGTTTACTGTCCTTTGTCTACATAACGTTACAAAAATGTTTATTTCTTTTTTACTATTGAACTATTTTTTTCTCAATTTTGTCAGAATGGATCCTGTCCTTTTTTTTCTTTTAAAAGCATTCTTGGATATTTTTGGTCATGCAACACAGATTTTTACATCACAATCATTGCAGAAAAATGCATCTGGGCCCATACAATATATAATAGAGACTTTATCTAAAAAGGTTATTTTACATTATAGTTATGCATTCAAGTCTCTCTTTTGTTTGTCTGTTGTCCTGTTTGTGTGTTTCACTGTACTATAGACCACGGATGACATGGTCTCTTCGGCCGAATGCTCCAGTGACGACGAGGACTTTGCTGAGTGCGAAGGACATGCAGGTGGGCTAGGTCAGTTGAATTTTGCTTGCCTCTATGTGGTGGCCTTTCATTTGCAACTGAGGATCAGATCCTCAAAGCATCGCCTCCCCCCCATGGATAGAAAAAGTGTAACTTCCTTTCCAATCCAACTCATGTACACCAATATAGAGACATGAATATAGTAGGATATCCTAAGCAATAATCGAAACAAATCAGAAATAGGCATGGATTTCTAATGCTTAGTTCATATATTCAGTAGCCTGGAATCAGAGCTAATGTCAAATCATTCCCCTCAAACTTGTATTACGAGCTACACTTGGCCATGGGGTTTTCCGAAGTGGTTAACATGGTCACACTGATTACTAATTTTGTCCCCAGTGCCTATTATGAGAGCATACGTACAAAATTAGTACAGAAAAGTGACATGTTCTCTGCATTGATGCTTCAAAATGTATCATACTGAGATTTCTTTGCCATGTGATAGTGGACTGCATTTTGGCACATGATACATTTTGAGATTTCTCTTGAACTTTGCTTTCAGCCTTATAGTAGAGTGATATCTATGAGATTAATTGCTGTTGAAGCAGTCTTTTCGATTCCTTTCTGTTTCCTCATTTCAAGAGGCTTGATTTAAGTTAACTCGTTGTAATAGAGAACAGATATCATCGAATTTCTGTGTACCAATTTTTGTTTTGTGTCGTTATGCTTATTTTTAACGATATAATTTTGCCTCAGTGTGAACAAGTTGTTCTGCTAAT
Organism: Enteromius viviparus; assembly: GCA_032353835.1. Taxonomy (NCBI): domain Eukaryota; kingdom Metazoa; phylum Chordata; class Actinopteri; order Cypriniformes; family Cyprinidae; genus Enteromius; species Enteromius viviparus. The sequence goes on from JAUCNO010000454.1 coordinate 18,430, forward strand.
ATTTTCCAACCCAAATATGAAAAATACAATTCAGTGATTAGATTGATAGCGAGAAAGAGAGAGATTTGAGAGAAGTTGGGTATTGGCTTTTTTTTTTTTTTTCAAAAAAGAAAAAAAGTAATTGTAGCTTTGAGAAAATAGTCTGTCATGTCTTTTGTGAAATATGCTATTTTTTTTATTGCAGTTATAGATAATTGGAAATTGATTCCTGTGCAAATCATGATTCCAGCCAGAGAGGTCAAATGAATCTCATTATAATTCGAGTAAAACCCTAGCATTTACATTAATTGGGTGTTTCTTTAACTTTGGGCACTTTTATATCCAAAGGGGTTGATTATTATAAAAATGAACAGAATTCAACTTTTTGTGTGACATGAAGGTCACGATAAAACGTTTTTACATCAAGTCTTGGAAAGTTTTTTTTTTATCATCATACTTTTATCATTCATAATTTTGATGCTTTTATAACAGATGTTTTTTCCTAAAGTAGTAAAATAATCATAAAAATCGAAATAATTAATATGTGCATGCATTATTTACATATATTGATATAAATATTATAGTTTTTATTTATATAAATATGTAATCATATTTGTAAAAATATTTGTATATACGTTTTTTTTTTACCACAAAATGCTATGAAATGCATTACATTATTTGAAATATCAGAATATAACTTGGTTACAAATTACTGCAAGTAAACTCTTAAATTTAAGTACAGAAAGCCAGATGTGCCCCTAGTTGAACAAATAAATGAAACATTTTCCACATCAGAAAAGCGAACCAGTACATAACAAGAAGAACAATGTGGCATCAGATGATTTCCAGAGGCCAAAACCATTTCATGGCCTGTTAGTTTTATGTATTGACCTGTAATGAGCGCTCTGTCTTTTAACACAGAAATGCGCAACAGGTTTATTGTGCTCCATTGCATTAAAAATGTATGCGTTTAAGTTTTCATACAGACATGACAGGCTAGCGATCTGCTCTGTTCTGACCCTCTGCAGTTCTCTCAAATGTCAATGCCAATTTCTCCCAAATGACATTCATCAGTTTAGCGGTTTGAGAACAATATCCATCTTTCTGGAATCTTTATGTACTCATAAAGAAAGCTATTGACAGGGTCCCAATCATCCAGTCACGTTTACACAGAAATTCATGCCATTCTAACCTCTACATCAGTTGATGTGAAGCTGCATGAGACATTACCGCTGCAGGGGTGCGTCCTCATATTCGGCGTGTGTTCTGTACCGCATGCGATGGGGTACTTCCCCTTGATTTGTCCTCTTAATTTTCATGAGCTTGTTCGTGGTCGATGTTATTATAGTCCTCATCTATTTCCCAGCTTTCCAAAAGCAACATTCCTGTCATCTCGCCTCATCTTGTTCCGCATGATATTTTGGTGTCGAAATCGATTTTTCCTCCATTTTTCTCAAGCATCTGTACCATCTGGGCTTGACCTTGAACATGGCCATTTTGATTAACAAAGCAAATAACAGGCAACAAAATCTTTTCTTGCCATCCAAAGAGTCTTAAGAGCTCAATCATTGATGTAATCTTTTTAAGAAAGTTGTGTTTTAAGAATGACCAGCATCCTTGAACGCCCACCCTCTCCTCCTCCTCATTTGATTGAGCCGGTCTGCATATGAAGTCTTTTTTTGAATGCAGATGGCATAAAAAGAGTTTTATTGCTACAAAGCGTGCGCTTCTCAATGTCACGCTTTCTCAAGCAGTCATTTGTGGCATGTAATATGGTAGCTGCTAGTCAGAGCCATTTTCCAGACTAGTCTTTCATTATTCAGTGCATGGTGCCATTTTTTGATCTCCATGCATATCCTCACCATCAGACTAACCTGAGTGCTGTACTGTATGTATGAGCCAGTTTCAACAAAGCATCATACCTCAAGCTTATGGTTGCAAAGATCTCCGCTGCATTTCCTGTACCAAATTGTGTTCCTGTCTATCAACTTGTCTGTCTTGACGTGTTGTCACGTGATTCTGTTCTCTGTTTGTAAAAATTGTTGGGTTTTCCCCTTTATCCCCAATCTGGAATTCCATAGGAGGGCTTCTGCTGATTAACGATATGCTTCTGAATCGCCTGTAGAGCAGTTCTGCTGTATAACTCTCAAATTATTTCTCTGCACACTGATCTCATTATTTTAAAGTTCATGCAAACCAAAAAAAGTTACATTGCTGTTATGCAAAGTTGCGGATGTATTTTTAGAAAGCTGTAAATAAACTCCACACATTTTGTTTATTCTGAAACATTTAATGGGGCTCATTTTCAGAGTGTTTAAATGGTTTGTTGGTACAGTGTTTGCTTTTGAAGAAGACAAAAGGTGAAATGAATTAGGAATCGAGGGCAAGAAACCTCCAGAGACTCAATTATCTGTTCTGACAGATCTCTTATCTCTCACTCTTATAGTTTATGGTATAGTTTGTGTATGCAGGAATGGGTCAGTGTGATTTTTTAATATTAAAGTTGCATTATAGATTTGTGTTAGTGTAATACTAATTGGTTCTTAAGGGCAAAGTTCTGCATCTTTCCAGAAGAGTGATTTGTTTAGGCTTATCGCTGTCTTAAATTGAGGCTTTTGATGACATAATTACGGATAATTAATCAGGAATTAACAAGCTCCTGTTTTGCTGTGCAGTTATAGCACAGTTTGTGTCTGCTTTCCCATTAAAATATATGTCCCATTATATTTTTCTGTCATTAAAATTCAGCTTGACTTAAAAGGATAAAGATAAATGAAGAATGAGATGGGTCATTCCTGTAAAGCAGTACCTTTTAAGCTCTGAAACATTTGTAATAAAATAAAATAAATAAATTCTATAAGGACTAGGCAGACTTTTAAAATTAGAGAAAATCAACAGGATGCCCAACAGAATGGAAAATGAGAGTTACTCCAGAGCTTGAGGGCTTTAACTTTTCCAACTTTTTAATCAGCTTATATGTTTTAAAGTGAGACTATAAACACAATGAGTATACAATTATTGTCACTACATTTTGTTAGTTAAAGGGATATTTCATGGGGAGGGTGAAGAAAGGACCAGAATATTTAATAATAAAATAAATTTCCCCATTTTAATACTAATAATAATAGATAAAAATAAATAAAGTGAATACATTTTTATTAATTGTTACATTGCTATGACTAATGCTGGCTAATATGATTCCTATTTAAAAAATAAAATAAATAATAATAATAATAATATATATATATATATATATATATGAATTTATTATTGTATACATTATATTACAATTAAGCACACATTGCCATTTAAGGTTTTGGATCAGTTTTTATTTCATTTTATTTTTTAAAGAAATTAATACTATTAATACTTTTAATCAGTAAATATGACAGTAAAGTTCTTTTTTATAACGTTACAAAAGATTTCTAAATGCTGTTTCTATTCATCAAATAATGGTTTAGAAGAACTTGTATCACAGTTTCCACAAAAACATCAAGGAGCTGTTTTCAACCTTGATAAATAGAAGAAATGTTTCTTGAGAACAATGCTCATCAACTGCATAGTAAGAAAGACCCAGGAAACCCTTTATTTTTTTGCTCACCTTCATGTGGATTAAAAACGGTATTAAACACAAAATTACAAATATTGTCCTTAAAAGAGGTCCACATGATATACAGTGGGTACTAAGTATTCAGACCCCCTTAAATTTTTCACTCTTTTGTCAGTCGTCCTGTCCCTGCAGCAGAAAAACACCCCCACAGCATGATGCTGCCACCATCATGTGTCTTGCCCTGAGGAGAGGCTTCCGTCGGGCCACTCTGTCATAAAGCCCCGACTGGTGGAGGGCTGCAGTGATGGTTGACTTTCTACAACTTTCTCCCATCTCCCGACTGCATCTC
>JAUCNO010000456.1:0-28015 GCA_032353835.1 Enteromius viviparus
CCAACCTGACAGAACTAGAGAGGATCTGCAAGGAGGAAGAGGATCCCCAAATCCAGGTGTGAAAAACTTGCTGCATCTTTCCCAAAAAGACTCATGGCTGTATTTGATCGATTAGACCGTGCAAAAGGGTCTGAATACTTAAGACCATGTGATATTTCACTCTTTCTTTTTTCATAAATCTGCAAAAATGTCAACCATTCTGTGTTTTTCTGTCAGTATGGGGTGCTGTGTGCACATTAATAAAAAAATTAAATTAAGTGATTTTAGCAAATGGCTGCAATATAGAAGTATTGTTAATTTGTGTAATTAACTAATGAACCTTATTGTTAAGTATTACCAAAAACTTTAATGTTAGGTGGGATTAATATCAAATAATATTAGAAAAAATGTGCAATTAATTTATATATATATATATCAGTTGACAGCGCTAGTATGGAATTTAAATTTTTAGGTGAACTGTCCTTTTAACTGTCCTTCTATACTGTATATCAACAAGCCATGTGCAGGAAATGAGATTGTCAGCTTTAACCAAGACAGAAGTCTCTGTGATCTTGTATGGACCAAGATCTCCAGCAGAGAAACACTGCTGAGTGCCTCGGCTGAAGGTGATGCACTCTTTTCATGACTGAGGAGAACAAACAAATACCAGTTTCAATTGGGTGTCCCTTTACCTGAGTGCTCAAACAGTGTGGACGCCAAGGAGAGGTCATCCACTAGGTCAGCCTTTAAATAATCTGCGATGCCCTACTTTTGTCCCCTGAGAACCTGGAGACTAGGAACCTGGAGGCTGGGGATCCAAGGTTCAACAGGAGTAACAGAAGAGAGCTGCCTGAGAGAATATGTGTCAGCTGAGAGGAGCAGATGGATGAAACAAAGGCAGTCATTGTTACGGGATTGAATGGCTCGCGTGTTTCTGGGCTGGAGGCCCAGACTCTGCAGCTTACCTGTGCTTTGTAGCCATGTAAAAACCTGTCATCAAAACATAGCTGTCAAGTCCTATGAAAATATTATTATACCCCAACAGAAGATGCTGTCCTGGGAGCTGCCAGAAGAGCGGGTTCTCTGAAAGGCAGATGTGGGTGGAGGCACTGTTTGCACATGGAAGCGACTTCCTCTCACGGACTCGCTTGGCAGTTTATCTACGAGGACCTCACACCTTGGAAGTGTGTGTCTGCCTGGGCCTGTCCTTATCAGCTGTCCTGTGACATCTGCATTTATTCTCTGAACAAGAGCACTGGCTGCAAGATTCATTTTTTTTGTGGGGTTTAGATGACCTCAGATTTAAGACCAGTTTAAACAAATGTTATTGTTGTCACTTGTGATGGAGATTTATTTTTTTTTTCATGGAGAAGGAGCCAGAAGGATGATCTTAGAGTAGTTACTCCATTATGGATTGAAACCAATAATCCCCAAGGGGAAATTTGAGGTAAAATGCCTTAAAAGGTAAAAGGGTAGTTGGTTGTTCGGCTCATGTGTGGTTTAAACATGCAAACATCTGATGATTGTGCCGAATTTTAAATTTAGTAACAGCTCAGAAAAATTAGTCAAATGTAGACTTACTGTAATTATGCAATTTCATATTTGCAGCCGTTTTCGGTAATAATCAGTGTGACTAAGTGAATAAGTCCATTGCAATTAAACAGTGTGTGCTTATTAGCTTACAGGTAATGCAATAAAATGCATTTGAGGTGTTGAGCTGATCTGCAAGTCTTCTTTCTTTATAAGGTTTTGCGAATGCAGCCTCAGATTGAATTCATACTTATTTTGAAGAGCTCTGCAGTCTGTATAAAATTTGTAGGTTTCATTTGCCAGTAAAGAGCACTGATTAGCTCCACAGAGTAAGACCTCGCTGTTTGAGCTCAGAGGGGTTGAGGTGTATCGGTTCAGCCACAACATCCCTTCTTGAGGTGCCAGAACCCTGGACTGTCTGGAAGCCATGCTGAACCTTTGATCTAGCAAGGCGCCACACCATTTATTAGAGAATTTTATACTTCTAATACACGCATTTGTTTCTGACACGTTGGAACACTATGCCTTAAGGTAATTGTTGGTTTTATTCCCGTTTTATGCGAACACTCAATACCTTTGTTAATTGTGGAATGAAAAGCTTAATCATTTGGAAACCCCGGAGCAGAGATGTTCATTTCCTGTGTGCTGTTCTGAGGATTGTGCTTTCATATCAACCATTTCAAGTAAATAAATAGTAAATAATAATTAATAATTCGAAGTTCGCTCTTGGGAAACCTCACACAAACAGCAGCTATTTTTGATTTATGACATCATGTCTACTAATAACGAGAAAGCACCTCATCTTTGACATCTCAATGCAGACACATACGCTCACGCAACTTCACGCGGGCGCACTTCTGCCGAAAAATCGGCCGAAAAAAAGGATAATTTATTAAGACTTATTTATTTACTTATTTATCATTTGTGCTTAAAAATATTTAGTGTATTTAAGATTTGTTTAAAATGTTTCATTCGTTGCTTGAATGATTTATCTCAGATAGCAGGAAAATGTCTTCAATTGCTACGCATAGAAAAAGTATGCTACATGTTTTTCCTTCCGTAACATGTTTTCCCCTTCTACATTTTGCAAGACTTATTGAGAAAGTGTTCTTTCCAAGACTGGAAATTAATTCCAGCTCTCGGTTGAATGTCTTTCCACAGTGATGAATTGAGAAAAGAAGCTCGCCAGCTGAAGAAAGAATTACTTGCAATCAAACAGCGCAAAGAAGATGGTGTGAAGAAAGAAGAGGATGTCAGCGAGGGTGAGGGTGAGTGCCTGTGCCGCAAAATCACAGCTGTTTGTCTTTTCATTGACAGAATTTGAAAAAGCTCTGTAGAATTACCAGTATTCCTTGAAATGTCATGTTTTGTACTGTTTTAACAGCGAAAGCGTAATTTATTTCTCGCATGTGGAGTAATGAAAGTATTTCAACCTCTCCCAAAATCAAATCAACATGATCCTCCAAACAATTGAGGAGATCTTTTTTTGGAGGTTTGTTTTTCTACAAGCCTTGCTTTTTATGACAAAAATGTGTGCCTGTGTGTGTGTGTGTGTTTTAAAGCCTGAGTGAATGAGTGAGTGTGTGGATAATGTTTGGCGTTGCTGTTATTTAGTTGATTCTTTTAGACATGGCTAGTTAATAATATAATATAATATAATATAATATAATATAATATAATATAATATAATATAATATAATATAATGATTGGATTATTCTAACTGTTAAGTTGTATTTTTAACTTTTTAAAAATATTTTTTAAAGATTCTTTCTGATTTAATCAGTAAATAGTTTAAATATCCCCCAGTAAAAACAGCAGTAGTCTGGAATAAAATGGTCCATATGACATCTATTTTTCTATTTTTCTTTTGAATCCATAAAGTAGCTTTGTGTCTAATTAATTTAAATCATAAAACCTATGCAATTTAACATTTAATTTATTAACAGTTTAACATCAATTATATTTTAAGGCCCTATGAAACCCTTTTTTTCTCTCTCATTCAGTTTTATTTTTACTAGTGCTGGGAAATGATTAATTATGATTAATTGCATCCAAAACATAATTTTTGTTGCGTTTGTATATTTAATAAAATGCCATTGTGTATATATATATATATATATATATATATTATTGCCCAGCACAAATCTTTACAACATTCTGTTATTAATTGTATTCCATTTTAATTTTAATTCCTTAAAATAATGAAAATTTGACTTTTTTTTCTTAAAACTAAACTTTATTTCCATTTTGCAAAATATATATACTTGATATACGTGAATGTGACTCTCAAACTCATTTGAAGGAGCGGCGTTGGTCTTTAAGAAAAGTCTGGGTCAAGTTATTAAAATGAAGTTCAAGTCTAGTTTCTAATTTTCTCCTGTTTGCAAAGTCGAGTGTTTCTGTACTCAGACAGCGTTCCTTTCTAATATTTATCATGCCTCCACCTCTCAGATGTCTGCAGACTTCATATTTTGTGGTCAATCAGACAAGAGCAACAAGCTGTTTGAGGGTTCCTGTCAGTACTGACGAAGACATTATCCTGAAGAGGAAGTGTGATCAGTGTTGGATGGTCCATTCAGTCTAAGGTCTATTGGTGAAGGCACTAAGACCTTGCCAGAAGCACAAACAGAGCTCGAAGCCTTTTCTGTTTCTCACAGCCAGAGATCACTCCAGGTTTTTGGCTTGACTTCCTGTGAGGATTACTGCATGCTTGAGATTTGCGCAGACTAACCTTTGACCTCTACAGAGCTTTCCAATGGCCCGTTGTATATCACTGTCTTCTCATTGTGTGTTTTCAGGGGGCAAAGGTGTGTCCCTCACCCTGGTCAGTGTTTTTTAACGTTTGGCCAGGAATGTCCTATTTACATTCAGCAGCCAGTGCATGTTTAAGACCTGCTTACTTGAGCAAGAAGAACAGCATTTATTCTAAAAAGAATTGCAAAGAGAGAGTTTGTGCAATGACATAATCATTAGCTTAAACGTTAGTTTGTTAAACTTAACATTTAAAATTTAAAAGTAAATTCACATGCTAATGCACAATAGTAAAGAAGGCTTTAACATTCTCTCATTTGCTCTTCATTTGGCGCTATGACAGTTTCTTGATAAAATGCTTAAACAGTCACTTGTGCCAGTACGGTGTTGACATTATCCACATTTTTGTGGGCAATGTGGAGTGACCAGTCTTTGCTTATACAATACGATTTAAAAGAAATAAATAAAAATGTAAGTGTTACAAATGGTAATGCTGACAGAGGTACGTTATGTTTTTACGACTGTCAGTTTTGTGTTTCGAAGGGCTTTCGTAATGACTGTGAAAGACACGTATTACCAAACTGTTAGAGACACGTGAAAAGCTCACGTCACTGTTGATAGATTTGCAGATATTTGTGCATCGATTTAATTATTCACAGGAAAAAGTTACAGTGGCATAAATGGACTTTTGCCCACAGGAACCCATTTGTCAGTTGTCTGTGTAAACAGACTGTGCAAAAGTGTCATGCTTTTAAGAAGCCTTGTCAAAGTTAAAAAAAACCAAAAGGTTTAAACATTTAACAGTACTCTGTGCTTAAATTTAACTTATTAAATTCCGTAATAATAATAATATTTTTAATTACTATTAATGTTTTTTTTATTATAAACAAATTAATTTAATACAATTTAATTTTATGAAAATTATAAGAAAAAATAGGGCATGTAGATTAATATTCATATTAGGGATTTATAATTTAATTGTATAAATTATCTTTTGACAACACTTTTTAATTACATTTTTTTACTTAATTTTTTTAAATCTAAATTAAAAAGGCTCATTTGAATTCTGCCAAAGCCATTCAGACGATGTGTGCTACCTAAATAATGACTAAAAGTATGCTAAAAGATGCTCTTACCGCACACACATTTAATATATTTTGATATTTAAAAAACTAAACAAATAAAAAATCAAGAGATCACGTAAACTGTAAAGTCTGGCTATAGTAATATCAGTATCAGGTAAGATTACTCTTGTTCATTTCTGCACTCGGGTACATCATAATAGTTGAAATAAAGTAAACGCACATCAACATGGTTTTGCTGTACTAGCCATTTAGCTTCACCATGGTATTTGTGATTATACTAATTGTAATCAATCTGAATGACTGAGCAATGCACGCATACAGAGCGCGTAATCTCAGTGACGCCCAGATCTACAAAACACACCCTCTCACCTCTGTAATAAACAAGGAAGTGTTAGTCTCGTCTGAAATGGTACGTGAAGATCACGTACGACAGGTAATAAGAGTCGAAGCTCACACGTACAGTAGTTTAGAAAACTAGTCCCGTCCGAATAGGGCTTCAGTGTAATTCAGCTAGGTATACATCCACGCTAAACTATCAAAGTGCAAGTCATCGTAGCTTGAGTAGTATAGACCCAGCTCCCAACACAACTTTGTGAATAGATTAACGGGGATGTATTTTTATTGTGCGATAAGAGCCTCGCGTTAACCCAGCACGATTAATCACACTTAATCACATCCAAAATATATCTAAATAAAAATATATTGTATAAAAATAAATATATATTTTTTTACATTATATACAAGTGTCAATAAATACAAACTTATGCGCATATATATATATATATATATATATATATATATATAAATGTTAAGTATTTGTTATATATTGTTAATATTTCTTGAAAACATTTTGAATAAATATTATTAATCTTTTTATATTAATTTATGACATATACTAATGTAAAAATGCACACATTTAATGTGTTCATTTTCAGCTTAACAAAATGCACTAATGTTAATTCTGGTTTAAGACTGAACTTGGAGTCCTCACTTTTGAACCCATCCTCGGCGATGTTCTGCTTCTCTGTTAAAGTGAAAGTTGGCTCTCTATTCCATCTAGTCATCTGGTCCCACCTCCTAATCTCAGTGTTTGGGTTTGAGTGTTCCTGTGTCCACAGAGGCTACTTCCAGCTTTGTATTCAGTCCCGAAAGCAAACGCATTCCTCCCCTCTCTCTAATAACAGCAAGCCGCTCTCTTGGCATCTGGTATCTTATTTTAGGAAGAAGCCAATTGTCTCCTCCGCAATTCAGCAAGCAAACTAGAAGACATTTGTACCCTTTTGAATTATTATTTTCGACAGACATCTCTTCAGTTTTCAAGACATAAATTATAGCATGTTCGTCTAGTCTGGTTTTCTCTTTCTTGGCATGGCTGTGATTTGTGTGGGCCAAAAATAAGAGAGACATGCTAAAAACACTGTCCGTTTTATACCCACCCTAAATGATGTGGCAACATTCTTTCTACCACTCTGAGTTATTTATACAGGTTATGCCTGTGTGCTCAGGGTGTTTTATTTCAATGGCGCCTTGTCAGTCAAACACGGTGATGTGCGAGAGAAATTGCGAGAGCGGAAAGATGTAGTAGCCTTTTATTTCTTATCAAAGAATTTCAATGCATTTGTGTATTTGCGCTAGATTTGCCACCAGTGAATATCAGCGTCATATTTTTCATTTTATTTAAAGTTATACTTTTAGTTGGTAGCTGTGAATTGGGTAAACTCGCTAAACTAACAGTATAACTGTAATGAGAAATATTGTTGCATTCAAAAACACTTTTTCTATTGGAATATATGAAAAATAATTAAAATATAGGCCTATATTTGGTAAATTTATCACATGATCCTCAAGAAATCATTCTAATATGAGGATTTGCTGCTGATTTATCAGTTATTATTAGTGCTCAGTTATAAATAATGATTCAATCAACTCTGTTACGTGCACGCGCATTAAACACCACCTCTTCTTGCCGATTGGTGAGCCGAAGTTTGTTATTGTTTTGGTGCACATCCTGTGCCCCTAGTGTTTGTTTTGGTATTGCAGCCTCTTTGTTGTCTTTCGAGAGCGGGTTTTTTCCCAATGTATTCAGAGGGTAGACAGCAAGACGATCAAGGGGTGATGCATACGGTTTGAGATAAAAATTAAATCAAGCTAAAATTCTGCAACATCGCATAGAGCACCTTTAACTAATGTTAACGACACCTTATCGTAAAATGTTACCATTACATCTTAGTTGATCTTTTCTTTAAACGTTTAAATGCTAGTGTATCACAGCTCAAATATTTCAGTGCCGATAAGAAGAAATGTGCCTTGAGCAGCAAATCAGCATTTTAGAATGATTTCTGAAGATCATGATCATGTGACACTGAAGTCATTTAATTTTTTTTAATTGAATTTATTAAAACAGACAACAGTTCTTTTACCATATGACACCATTTCACTGTATGACATTTCATACTGTATGTTTGATTAAATAAATGAGAATAAGAGACTTCTTTCCAGAACAAAATTCCAACGGTTGACTGGTTTTGTGTGTTTGTATAAAAATGCAATATGTACAAAATATATTCTATATAAAATATATAAACTCTCTATTTTAAGTGTCTCATCATCTTCTCAGAGGTTCTTTTTTTTTTTTTTTAAAGAAGGGGTCTATTGACAGCAACAATTTCTATTAATAAAAAGCTTGAAAAAGCAAGCAATTCTGTGTAGAAGGGCCTTCAAAGATTGACTTTGAGTCTGACTCCACATATTCAACGTTTGGGAATTGCTGCCTTCGTGTGCAATTATTTTTTTGGTAGCCTACACTGTAAAAAAAAATTACAGCGATTTTAACTGCTAAAAATGCTAGAGTAAAAACCTGAATGGTTAATGTAAAATTCCTGTGAAATTTAAAGGGAAAACCGTAAACTGACATTCCCACAATTCCCCGCATTTGATGTTTTTTTCTTTTGAAATAACTTTCTTAGTTTTTTAGTATCAGTTATGGTTATTAGGGTTTGCATGTTACATGTAATGTTGTTAAATGAATGTTGATCATCATGATGGTGTTTAGTGTTTGTGTGAATGACTCTGAGCTCCTTCTATATGTGTTCAGATTTAAAAGCTGCTTGTGATGGGCTTTGGTTCATCATGTGACTTCCTCATCATCACCTGCTTTTGGTGCTTATCAGTGTATTATAAAGCTACAAAACAGATTTCAGTACTTTAATAGGTTGGTATATTAACATTATATCAGTTGACAGTATAACAGTATAACAGTATTTATCTGTAAATTTACCTTAAAACCGTAAAATCTAAAATGTTACTACCGTATTTTTTATGGTCTGATTCTGGCAACCACAGCTGCTGCTTTTTACTGTAAATTGTACAGATTTTTTTGTGCAGTGTACTTTTTAGGATGATTGTGAAGTTATGGTAGTGTCTTGATCTCCAGCTTTACTGTGTTCCTTCTAATGTTGAATTATACGGTGTTAACGCCCAGCAGAAGCTCAGGTCTGACTCTAGCTAATCCATCCCCTCCATCTTGACCGGCAGAAGGGAAATAATCCTCCTCCCGAATGGCGAGGTGTTTGTCGTCTCCATCAACCCCCTGTTGCCGGTTGCTTGATTTGTAGCTCTTTTTGGCCCGGGTGACAGGAGAGGGATGGAATGTTGTTAGAATAGCCGTCAAACTCAAAGACAGTACTTAGCAGCACCAGCTGGAGTCGATGGAGTGTGCTGCTGTTGTAGGCCCTAAGGGTGCCATCATTCAGCGGCCTGCGAGTCGCGCTCTGCAGCTGAGCGCTGAGCCAGCCGAGTAGAAGGCATCACTTTTTGCTCACATAAATCACATAGAAAGGGTTGTTACCAGCGCTGACTTTTCAGAAAGGTGAATTCAATCACGGCTCTGAATCTGTGGCATTCATGCGTCGAATGCCTGTGTAAATGAATAATTGCACGGTTTGAGAGGCTAATGACAGCCATTCTCTTCAAATAGCATGTTTCGCTCAAACTTTAGTTACTCAATTAAGTTCCACTCTACCTGAACATTACACGTCAGGTAAGTCCGGCCCAGAAGGACGAGATGTTTGCCTGTCAGGCGTATTAACAGGATTCAGTTCAACTCGGGTTTAGGTCCCGATAAAGTGAGTCTCAATGATTATTAAAATAATTATTCAACTGTACAGTTATTCAGCTGCTCTACCAGTTTGAAACAGCGTTTATTTATCATTACTGCAGTTTAATGTAAAAAAAATAAATAACATGAAACATTTTATGGATCTACCTCTTTTTCACTCCACTCTCTCTCTTTTTGATTGAGCTGAATAGTAACATATATTTGACTCGAAAAAAGATTTGTTCGTTTTGCTGAACTAGACTAAAAGGTCTGAGTTGGTTAAATGATCCGACTTTCCCATCTCTAATTCACGCTGTACAATCAACTCTGTTACGTGCATGCGCATTAAACACCACCTCTTCTTGCCGATTGGTTGGCTGAAGTTTGTTATTGTTTTGGTGCACATCCTGTGCCCCTAGTGTTTGTTTTGGTATTGCAGCCTCTGTGTTGTCTTTCGAGACCGGGTTTTTTCCCAATGTATTCAGAGGGTAGACAGCAAGATGATCGAGGGGTGATGCATACGGTTTGAGATAAAAATGATTAACGTATTAACAGGATTCAGTTCAACTCGGGTTTAGGTCCCGATAAAGTGAGTCTCAGCTAAGTTTGGTAATCAAACAATCAAATGATTAATAAAATAATTATTCAACTGTACAGTTATTCAGCTGCTCTACTAGTTTGAAACAGCGTTTATTTATCATTACTGCAATTTAATGTAAAAAAAATAAATAAAAAAGTACAAAAGTTAATTCAGTGAAACATTTTATGGATCTACCTCTTTTTCACTCTTTTTTTTCCTCCACTCCCTCTCTTTTTGATTGAGCTGAATAGTAACATATATTTGACTGACTAACCTTAAAAACATACAATCATTATAATATTATATTCGCTGCTCAAAAAACATGTATAATTATTGGCAATGCTGAAAACATTTGTGCTGCTTAATATTTTTGATATTAACTGATAAATGTTTTGATGATTTCTTTAATGAATTTGAAAGCATTTATTTTAAAAAACAATCTTTTATAGCATTAAATACTGTCACTTTTGATTACTTTAATGAACTCTCTCTGCATAACAGTAATATTAACTGTAACTTTTTCCTAAAAAAAAAAAAATTCTTACAGACCCCAACCTTTTTAACAACATTTGTTATAATATAATAAATGTCCTAATCACAATTACAATTGCAGATGCCACAATTATGCAATTGTTCAATGCTTATGTCCACTTATGTTATTTTGCATGCCTTTTTTTTTCTTTCTTCAGGTTATTTTAAGAGTGTTTCCATTGTTTTAGTTTTAGTATAATGCCATTCATAGATTAGCTTTCTTTATTTTAAAGAATAAAGCAGTGTATAATTGACATTGAGGCTTAATGCTATAGAAAAGCATAAAGGTTTTTCATCTTGTTTATGTTGAAGTAAACAGTGTTTTAATCAATGGCATAAACATCATTCAGTGTAAATTGTGATAATCATATTAAATAACCGCAATCACAATTTTAAAGGAATAATCAATAATTGTGATTTTTGTCATAATTGTGCAGCTCCAATATATAATATGATTAATTAGTCCTTTAAAGAAACGTTAAAACTGTTGCAGCAATATTTATTTCTGATTTATTGCCATGTATGCACTGCATAAACAAACTACTCCGAGAATGTAAAAGTTCTTGTACTTTGTTTTAATACATGTTTATTTCAGTCCTATCAAAGCTGTATCTTTCACTGTCTGGACAGCGGCCATGATAAACGTGCTCTCAACTCATATTGGCAGCCCTCGTTTTCTAGATTTGAAAAGAGGTCGAGTGGTCGCTTTTCTACACAGTCAACGTGTTTTAATAGTCTTTGGCTCATTACTTTCTTTCTGTCTTTCTAGTTTTCTATTAGCTCATGCCACAGACTAAACATTTTCAAACACAGTCAGTGGCTCTCAGACGAACGCATGGCACGCTCTCTCGGTTGCTGAAAAACAAATTTCCAGCCTCTCTGCAGCGCGGTTTTCAGTGCACCATAAATACCAAGAATAAACAAGTGTTCCATTTGTGAGGGAAAAAAGATTTTTCGTTACATGACAGCGCTAACGTGAAATAAATCACCCAGATGTTGGCGGCTCCGTCTGATGTAGTTTGTTCCCCTCGAGCTTGTTGTGGAGAAAGCATTCAGTCATAGTTGCCGTAGCAGTGCAGGTGTAGTCGAAAGACGATCGGTGACGTCTGAGCAGTGCCTGCAGACACCAGTGTCAACAGTCCAGCCTTGATCTTATTGACTTTTACAATTCCTACCATTCTGCCGTGGGATTTGTGGAATACACTTTCAAATCGCTGCGTATGATTAGAGGAGGATTTTATATGATCGTCTTAATCCTCTTGTTTTGTTAATGTAAGCGTTTGTAGCAGGAAACTCGCTTCATTGGATAATACCGGGTTACTGCATTGTCTGTACATCACACGATGAGCTGTTGTCCAAGGTTTGTTGTCATTTGTTTAAACATTCCAGTCCCATTCCAGAGTCTTTTTTTAATTGTTTAAACCAGACAGCAAAAGGTCTAATATGTAGTAAACATTCACATTTTCAGCTACAATTTTGTTTACATACCTGTTATAGAAATTATTATATGAGCTTGGTATAATATAATACAATATAATATAGTAGTCCTTTACATTACATTATATTATAAGTAGTAGTATATAATTTATAGTATAATATAGTCCTTTAAAGAAATGTTATTTCTTTATGAATTTTTTTTTTTAAAGGTTTAATGTAGTAAACCAGATTCAGATTTTCAGCTACAATATTATGGGGGAAAAAATATTATATACTACTTCTATAATATATGATACAATATAATATAATATAATATAATATAATATAATATAATATATATTAGTTTTTTAGTTTTTTTACTAGACAGAAAAAATGTCAATCATTCTCATTTTCAGCTATAATTTTGCGGAAGAAAATAATATTTTAAAGAAAACAAAATATTTAGCCAAGGATTTTACAAGAACATATTAACAGTTTGCTGGCATGTAGTGCCAACACCTTGATAGTTTTGCTTTGCCGAAATGTTGATTTTTCACCTGCCTTACAGAAAATCTATTTAATAAAATGCAGGAAAGTGCATATGATGATTGGACTTTTCTGAATATTTATTATTGAATCTTTCTTAAATATTCACACATCTCTCCCCATTATAAAACAAATAGCATTGACTGATTCACACATCTCTACTGCATGCATTTTGATGCTACATGAAATATTCTACATAATTTCTGGGCTTATTTGAGAACATTTTATTAAAAGTTTGTAAGCAGGCTGTTTTGGTCACCATTGACTTTCATAGTGGGAAGAAAAATACTGTGGAAGTCAATGGTAACCACAATAGCCTGCTTACAAACTTTCTTCAAAGCCTTTTTCTTCAGCAGAACAAAGAAATTCATTCAGGTTTGGAACTACTTGAGGGTGAGGAAATGATGACAGGATTTTCATTTTTGAGTGAAATATTGCTTAAAGGAAAAAGGGGAAAACACTTGAAGCACATTGATATATTTCATTTCATAAGGAAACTCTAAAGGGCTAATTTAAGTAATTAAACCCTAATTAAAAACATCTGTCTGATCTTAAAATGCATGTATTAGCTGGTTCTGATGTGGTTCTGGTTCTAGGAGCTAACTTTGCAAAACAGTGGCCCTCCAGGACCAAAGTCTCTCGGCCCTCATGTAGTGTGTCGTGCCATATCATGTACTTCATGGAATGAGATTTTACATCGTTTTAAACTTCAAGAAGCACTTTTCTCTGTTGTGAAACAGAGAAAACAGTTGTTGCTCTATTTTCACATCACTTTGGGTGTTCCTGCACAACGAAGGAACTTTGCATCTGCTCTTTTTCCTTTCAGTGGAAAAAATCCTGGTTAGGTATAGGAGCCATGGACCCCAGCTTCCTTACTGCGCAACGTTTCCCTGCAACAAAAAACATTCAAAAAAGGAAATCATAAAACCTGACAAAAGTTTTCTCTACACCTTCATGCACATACAGTATTTGTTATGTTCATGTAATTTTAAACACGATTACTAAAGCAAATTATTTTTTGCACCATGTGCTCCTGTGACCATGTGTCTGGACATCCCGACTTTTTTCAAACATTTTAATTGGCTACAATCATTTACAAAAGCATGAGCTGAACATGGGGCATATGCAGTAGAGGGTTAATGCATAAAGTTGCAGTGTTGTGTGAAAGCTGAAGTCTAATTGGCTAAGGAACTGTATCATTTAATGAAATAATTGTCTTTTCTGATTATTGAACTCAGTTTTCTTTTAGTAAAATGGCTGTAAGGCACGTTCTCTTGTGATATTTGTTTACTGTCGTCTTTCTTCTTTCATTTTCACTTGGAAATGGCAAGAACTGCAAAATGCCATCAAATAAAGATCTCAGAGTACATGACCGAATTGTTTTATTTCATTAACATTTGCCATTTCTCATGTCTTCTGTCGTCTTTTCTCTTATTTTGTAGTGCTCGCTGTGGCTGTTGTGAAGGATGGGAGAGCCTTATTGTTACATAAACACTTTTTGATGCATTTCCCATTTCATTTGTTTAATCCTTTCAGTATATATCACATGTGTTTCCTTATAATTTGAATAAAATCCATCTCTTTATAGTGCAGAAAGTCATTTGGGCTGAACAAGTCATAAATTCTGGCCTTTGCACTGATGAGGGTCTTCGAACCTAAATTTTGGCATTGGCCAAATGATTATTCTTGGAAGGAAGCGGCCCACAGGAGCTGTCATCTTCATCTAAGTTTATAGCAGTATAAACTTTATGTATTTCATAGTTATGTCCATATGATAGTAATAACTTCTGCTCTGGAATTCGGCTGTTTTTCTTTTCGTGTAAATCCTTTCAAGTTAGTCATACTAGTATATGTATAAGCAGTATAAAATAATAGACAGATTGATCCCTGAAGGGAAGTTAATTTTTCTTATCTAGATCGTAATAGCTCTTGTTTTCTCTTAAAGGTGACAGCAAGCCGAGCAGTGAGGCGGTGACAGAGTACCTAGAGAGCAGGAAGAAGTATGAAGACATGAGGAAGCAGAAACTGAGGAAAGGCTCTGGCCGAGAGGCTCAGGTGAGTCACAAGATTTTCTTAAAATGCTCCTTATAAAGTTCCTTATTCGAGCTTGAAATAAATAACGTCTCTTCTTAAAGAAACAGTTTACTTAAGAATGCAGATGCTGCCGTTATTTACTCAATTTCCAAAGCTTTCCTTCTTCTGTGAGACACTGGAGAATTTATAAAGATTAATGTGGCAAAATTAGCCATTTATTGATAATGCAAAATTAACTAAATAACCTTGAATGTTCAAAACATGAAGCACGAGACTTATTAGTTGATGTTGAAACACTAAATATAATAGTAGTGTCAAGAATTCAGACAGTCTACAGGTCATAAATATTACCATTAACAAGGAAAAATGTGTAACAGATTCTTTCTGCAGACGCAAGCAGTGATACATAATTCCTTTCTACAAAAATTGACAATAGCTTCAGCTGTATGTCATTCCTTTGACGTTTCCTTCACTTGTTTTCATTATTAAATGCAAACGTCTGTTATAAAGAGCAAGAAGTGCTATTTAAGCCATTGCCTTTTCTGAAAGATTCCACCGTACTGTATTCTACCGTTCCTTTCGTTTGTGCACATGTTGGGAGTTGCGCTTGTGGGCTATCATTCAGAATTTATTTGTTCATGCGGTCTACCACAGTCTGACCACAGGCTGTTAGTCAGTTATCTGTTGTACGGTCAATTCAATTAAAGATTTGACTCAAACTGCTTTAACAAAGTCCCAAACAACACTGGACCCTATGGATTAAATCAGATTAGATTCAATTTTATTGTCGTTACACATGTGCAAGTACAAGGCAACGAAATGCAGTTTAGGTCTAACCAGGAGTGCAAGTAGCAGCAAGTTATAAGTGTGCTTGTAGCAGATATGTACAAGCAGAAACCGGATAATATTGACAGATGGATGTACAGTGATATGAATATAATACACAGTTTGTATTAACTATAATCTGGACGTAGATGCACATAATGTACAGGTTGCTATAATAATCATGAATATGCATTTACTATATCAGGGTTTGACATATGAGACATATTAGAAATTTACAAGTGTACATGTGCAATGGAAGAGGGTATGTACTTATAGTTTCATTGTTTGGACACACTGAACATTTTTGGAAATATCTTCCACAGAACCCAATGCAAAGTGTATTGGCTCGCAGATGAATCGTATGAAGATTCAAAGTACAAAAGTTCAACGTAAAATAGAAAAATATAAATCTTTCACACTACTCAAACTTATATCATCATCACAAGTAGGATTTATTTCTATCTCTCAACCTTCCTATTGAATAGAAGAATGGAAGTCATCAGGTTTGGAATGAAATGAGAGTGAAGACAGGATTTTCTAGATGAACTGTCCTTTTGAATATGCGCAGAGCTTTTTTTATTTTAATTCAAAATAACAGACTTTCTCTTGCCTCTAAAGACACTCGCCCTCTTGGAAAGCTTCAAATCCAAGCTATCATCTGCGATTTCGGAGACTCCTAGTGTTCCAGAGGAAGACGTCGAGGAACTTGGCGAGGATGAGGATAAGGGCTGGTGAGTTGCTTCAACTCGCTTCTATGTTCCTACAGAGGTTTAATGCACTAAAGGACTTGCAGTTGTCTGTGATCACATGCATTCTCAATAACTCGCGGCTCATTGGTTGTCCCAATGCACAGCTACTGTTTCGCATTAAGGTAGCAGAGCTATTTATTTGGACTAACATAGCGAAACGTTCATACCTCTCTCCACATCAGGCACAGCTGCTTGCCTTAAGTGTGCCTGAGCCACCTCGCTCTCCAGCCAAGTAATGCGTTTGGCTCTGCAGTGCGCTGACACCATTAGAACAGTATGCAGTGTTTGTTTTTGCTGCGCTGCAATAGCCACTTGTGGAGAAGTAGTTTTCTCAGCTGACTTATCCGAGTAAATAACTGCTCCAGCAGATGGACTGCCCAGATGGAGCGTGTCTCACCCACCCAATGCCAGACAGGGCACGTCAACCTGCTGTCTTCTTAATAGATGCTCATTACGGGTGCCAGCAGATCTAGTACCCGGTGATAAACCATTGTTGGAATTTTCCATAACACCAGCATATGTTTGGACCAGGCTTTTTAATCATCATAAAAGGGTTTGTTCATCCCAAAATAAAAACTCTGTCGTTAATTACTCACCCTCATGTCGTTCCAGACCCGTGAGACCTTTGTTCATCTTCTGAACACAAATTAAGATATCTTTGATGAAATTGGAGAGCTATCTGATCCTCCATAGACAGCAACACAACTGAAACGATCCCAGATCCAGAAATGTAGTAAAAACATCAGTAAAACAGTGACGCGACTCAACTTCAGCTTTACGACACTAGAAGAATACTTTTTTTTGCACAAAGAAAACTAAAATAACAATTTACTCTACCGAACATCTCCCCTGAGATGTTTTCTGCCATTTTGGAGATTACTTGAGAATATATTTGACGTAGTCAGCATTGTTTTTGTTTAGGGGAAAGCTTGAGAATGCATTGTGAGAAGAGTGGTTGAGTAAATGATGTAATTTTTGTTTTATTTGCACAAAAAAGATATTCTCGTAGCATTGCAAAACTTAAGTTGAGCCACTGACTGTTTTACCGATGTTTTTACTATGTTTCTGGATCTGAGATCATTTCAGTTGTGTTACTGTCTATGGAGGGTCAGATGGCTCTCTGATATCATCAAAAATATCTTAATTTGACAAAATCTTGCAGGTTTGGAACGACATGTGGAGGGAGTCATTTTTGACAGAATTTTCATGTTAGGGTGAAAAAACCCTTGAACCAGCAAGCTGGTCTACTAGCTTCACTTCAAAGACCAGGTTTTGGGTCCAGGATCCAGCACTGGATGGCAACTTTGAAAATGAAAGACTTCTCTTCTGTCAGATATGTCCTGGTTTGACTCCTGCAGCCCTGTCAAATCCACAGGGATGTCACACACCTCAAATCACAAAACATTGTACAATATTTTTTTTTACATGCAGCTGTATATTTAGAAAGATTCCATCCCATCCAGCTGCCTGTGGCACGACAGCTAAAATGAATGTTGTCATGGCAAACTATTCCAGGGCCAAAACATATATGACGTGTTAATGTGCAATCATGTCATTTTTTGGCTATATTTTTAGCCATGAATTATTAAAACATTTTTCCAAAATGGTGCCTGTCCCAATGACTATGAAAAAACCCCCCAAATTTTAATGTTCAGAAAAAATAGGCTTTAAAGGAATAGTTCACCCAAAAGTGAAAATGTAATGTTTATCTGCTTACCCCCAGTGCATCCAATATGTAGGTGTCTCTAGGTAGAACAAACTAAGATTTTTAACTCAAACCGTTGCAAAGCAAGTCAATGTGACTCATGTCTTTTGAGTGTAAAAAAACATACAGAGAAAACCAAATAAAACCCTACCGCTTCTGACGATACATTGATGTGTAAAGGCACAAAATGATCAGTCTTTGCAAGAGACTGAACAGTATTTATGTAGTATTGTGTCTAACTGGCCTTAGCATGTTTATCCGACGCGTTGTCGTCGTCGTCTTATTATTTTATGGCAGATCACAGACTTACACTTGCATTACAATCACCTATCTCTCAAATGGACCCTTGACTCCATATCTACAATCTCAATTAGGAGTGTCGATGGTTATTAGGAGTGTCTAAGTTTTTATTGTTAAGCTGTATTCTTAGATCAGTTATCAACACTTGCTTATAATATCAGCTGATTGCAGGTCAGCTGTTAGTAAAAAGTGGCACATCTTACCCCACTCTTCCCTACAGATAGTTTTCACGATATTAGTTGTGCCGAACATTGTTTTTGTCATGAGTCGTAACAACTGCCTCATCTGTATGTCACTGGAGACATTCCAATCCAACGGCGTACTGCGAGATCATGAAGACAGAAAAGAAATAATTACCATGTCACAGCAGTGCTAGATCACTAAATCACACACACCACTCACTGAGCAAATATTAAGTCTGTTCAGTTTTATTTTTGCTCTCCGTTAAATATGAAGACTAAACAGAGCTTAGATTTTCTTTTTGGCATCCTCTAGATTATTTTTTTTCGGGCTTGATCTGATGGGACCGTTTCCATGTCGGGACGAGGGTGTTATTGACAGCTGAGTTCTTTGGCCAGGATAACATTTATGATGCTGCAAAACGAATTAGGCTCCAGGGAGCATCAATCTTAATGCTGTATGCGAAGCACAAAGTTATGGCCCTGATTGTGCGCTTAAGTACACAAATAGAATATCAATTAGAAATGTTTCGGTTAGATTCTGTTTTCTTCATAATCTTCCTAGCACATGTGATGAAGATGCATGCGTTTGTAAGTACGGCAATGGCGGTAGGTACTTAAAAACTAGTTTCGCTCATCCACATTTATGGCTTTCAGTTTGAAAGATGTGTTTTTCTATTTAATGAACGCTCAACTTGATTGGACATTACTGTGATTCATAGATAGGCTTTATTTCTAAAGTCCTGCCATGACCAATGCGTCACACGCCACTTTTGGTTTTTCCGAGGATTACGGGAAGCAGACTGGTAAATCATTCTGTTTTCTCGGCCTCGTTTAAAACGTATATCCTCAGCGGTTTGCTTTTTTGGGTCCCGCACTAACGTATACCCTTTCCATTGGTACAGTTCACTGAAAACCCTAGGTAGTTTTCCGTTGGAAGCGTTTGAAGTGACTCTGCGGGCTGCATGCGGCGCGATTGCGCTTAGATGCAGACGATTTGCGCTTTCGCAGGAAAACCGTAAATCACAATCAAACGTAAAGAATGCGGTCATGCGCATGCCTCTGCGGAGAGTAATGTCTTTACACTTGATTAATTATCAGTCTTAATGGTGTGCGAGTCCGTTCCGTGGTGACGTGCTGAGGATAAAGCGAAGATCTGTCAGACCGTCATCCTCCCTCTTCGCACCGCGAGCCACTGCAGGGAAATGAATGGACACAGTGTGTTTTTCTCTCGTGTTCGCTTTTCATCAAAGACCTTGAGTCTTTATCTAAATATACGCACTCAGATGCTCCAACAAATACCACATGTGAGTGCAAAAGTGGGGGTGCCGTCTGAGCCCATGTTTCCTATCAGTTACTTAGTCTTCAGGATGGACTGTCATGGCTGTCTAAGGACCCCCACAACGCTGGGACGTTTTAGGTCTGAATCTGTAGAGACGGAGGGACGAGAGGCCCCCAGTGCTAGAAAAACAGCAGTGGGAAGTCTGTACCACTTTCTGAACGCCTGCTGCACCCCACGAACGGAACATGGGTTACAACAGGTCAGACACTGGAAGTCAAGTCTGGGCCAGATTGTAAACTATTCCATCTGTGTCTGCGTCTACAAAAACCCCTTTTCGCCCAGGAGCCCAGGCCTCTGCTCCCGATTCCCCCTCCCTTCTCTTTCGCAAAAGCACAAGAAAAATAAATTCAGGAAGAGGCTTCCGAGGGCCTCAGCATCATGGCGGGAGCCCCTCCCTGATAAGAGCCCCAATCAAATGGTGGGATTTTTGCACGAGCCATAACTCTAGGCGAGGAGTCCGACGGGCTGTCATCACCAAGACTGCTAGACAAATTATCAGAGCCGGCTGCTTTACGCGACGGGAGTCCTGCGGGTCTGCCAGAGTATAGCCATGACATTCTAGATGAGCTGTCACATCTCCTACGGACTTCAAATGGACACAAGCATGCACACTTAAAAATGGTCTCGCACGCACTCACAAGACTCTCTATGCGTCTGAATCCAGGGGTTCTGCGATGGCTCAGAAATAGCAGCGTGGCGGATTACTTACCAGCGAGAGTGCTCATAATTTTAGAGAGCAGGCCGCTTCCATTCTCTTTTCCTTCATGCATTCGTCTTGACTCGGACAACCGGCTCAATTTAAAAATCTTCCCTCAGCTGCTACAGTTACGTCCTGACACACTTCTGCGAAACCACCAAACTTGCACCGTATTGAATGACAGCTGGGAGTCG
This sequence comes from Enteromius viviparus, assembly GCA_032353835.1. Classification (NCBI taxonomy): domain Eukaryota; kingdom Metazoa; phylum Chordata; class Actinopteri; order Cypriniformes; family Cyprinidae; genus Enteromius; species Enteromius viviparus. The sequence continues at coordinate 20,541 of JAUCNO010000456.1, forward strand.
TTGAATTATTGAAACGTCCCGTCAAGTCTTGTTCTTTTAAACCAGACCTGCTTTTAGTATGATACCTGCACCGCAGATTTGGATTTGTGAAGGACGGAGTCTTTCCAGAAGTTCTGACCTTCACCAGAATAGCTCAAACAGGTGTGGAATGTCAGTTCCTTTAGCATCTCTCTTTGGTTTAGATGAGACCCCAGAGAGCCATCCGGCCGTGTCCGTGATGTATAACAATGACCTGTTTCACCCTTCTTGACGTTTCTTTGAGGTTCTCTCCATTTCTTGAATCAGACGGTTCCTCTGTAGCCATCATCTCAGTATGAAATGTAGGTCAACAGAACAGAGGTGAGACGTGTGGATATGCACCTTATCCCAGGCTTATTCCAGAAACGTTGCCCTAAATATAACCTCAAACTGAATGAAAATCCATTCATCATTCACTCAAGTTGTTCCAAACTTGTGTGACTTATTAGAAAACATTGTGAAACACATATGATGAAAGCAAAGCAACATTGGTCCCAGTTAACCGATTGTAAATATGGATAGGGGTTTGGAACAACATTAGCGTGGACATCTGAAATCATAGAATCTGTTAGTAGAGCCACTCTGGGTTTCTGTATCCTGTTGGCGTAGTGTAAACTTGGATTAAGCTGCAGTCTTCAGGAGTCCTCAGAAAGAGACTTTAGCCAGCTGTGAGCTCTTCTTCTTTCTGATGCTGGTACTCAGGAAGGCACCGTGGAATGTTATTCTGCCTGCCAATCACCTGCAGCCCTGCCGTGAGGAGAGAGAGAAAGAGCGTTACTGAAGAAATGCAATCTGTGCTGTATTATTGAGACCTCCTACACTGAGCATCGCTATAGAGGCTTAAGCTGAAGATCCGACACTGGTCCCTTGCATACAATAATTGCAATCTGAATTTGCTTCTGTGCTAAATAGGTTTGTCAAAATTGTTGCAATGAGACATTCTGTCATTAAATTGTTAAAAGGTAATTGCATGTGTGTGTAAATTTCTTTTTTCCACCAATTGGTAAATTCATCACATAGTCACCTCAAGAATAATATGCTGTTCAAATATCATGGGTGGTTAAGTTATGGTTAAGCTCACATAATATGTATGTGTGTAATGTGTATATTTTATTATGCATATATAAATACAAACACATGCATGTAAATATTTAAGAAAAATATGCAATGTTTATATATTAAATAGGGATGTTTATTTCACTTATTTCTCGTAACCGACGCTCGTTCACCGATTATTAACCGCTAATCGACAACATTATATTAAATTAGAATTGAATTCAGTTAGAAAGGATAAGCGCCTATGACCCGTTAAAAATAGTAGTATTTGTTTTCTGCAAACAACAGAAGACGAAGATTCACATGATCATATCTATTTCATATCATACGCCACAGAAAAAACATTATAAAGGATAAATAGTCTTATACGAGAAATATATAGCTATTTTATCTAAATAATAAATCAAGAAAACAAAAGAATAAAAGTACAATAGGATTCAAGCCCATATTCCGTATTACTAACCAGTTAATTAATATCTAATTAATAACATCTGAATCGTGCATAGAACACAAAACTGACGGGATCTAATAAAACTAATCACTGTTACCCAAAACACACATAAAACACGTAACACACAGTAGATGCTCTCTTTACCAGTGTGTGACGTGTCAGACCCTAGTTGTCCTGTCCAAATGTACAGATGAGTTCCGTTACAGAACGCAGTTGTCACTTCCTGTATTAGGACTCAAGCAGCCTGCCTGCAGGACTGAAAACTGTATTCTGCTGCTGTGTGAATGTGGCCAATGAGATTTTTATATAGGATATGAGTGGCGTATTTTAACAACGCAGCAAACCTTTTAAAATAATTAGGTTAAATACTGAAATTAATAAATAAAAGGACTTTTTAAACCGTTTAACTGATTGACTGTATTAATCGTTTAAAATAAACATACCTAATATTAAATATGATTATTTATACCGTGTGCTTTTCTAAATGTATACTGTACATAAACATATATTATGTAAACAAAACGTTTATTTTGGCTGTGATTAAAACATGCTTTGAAACAGGCTTCTTCTGGATTCATCATAGTCGGACGTCTGCTCTGATTCGATCTGTTCCACTGGGAAATTCCCAGCACTTGTAACTCTGATTCGGATGATTTAGTGGCCCGTGAGCTGTGCTTTGCTGTTCTTTTGAACTGAACTCTGTTTCCCCTTGTGATTTAGGATGGCCCATGTTCTGCACTTTGATGAACAAACCAGAAAGGTAAAAGATGCCAACATGCAGGACGAAGACACGTTCGAGATCTATGATCCACGCAACCCCGTCAACAAGAGGAGACGAGAGGAGAGCAAAAAACTCATGAAAGAGAAGAAGGCCAGGAGGTGAGACTGCAGCTACACCCAAACTACCCGTCTGGAGGGACTCCTACCATTAGAAAAGGCAGATAAGCATTTCTAGCTGAGAAGAATCATATTAACTGCTTATGGGAGATATCGGCAGATTCTTTGTTGAAAAGATTAATTTCTGTCTACGAATTTTGAGGATGCTTATAATGATGGCAAGCGTTTATTGTTTTTAACCCCTGAAGGAAAGGCAACACCATCTTCTTATTCCTCAGTGATTTTTCTTTATACAAAACAAACCATGAACCGATTTAAAATGTTCTCATTGAAATGACTGTACATTTTCACCACAGTAATAAAATCTATTATTTCTGATATTTAAGCATTGTTGTCCACTTTTCTGACCTAACTAATAAATTGATTAAATTCACTGTCCATCTACAGACCAACTAATCCTGAAACTGAGATCAGTTTTAGCAACATAACTGAAGCCAATACAGATAGAGGGTAAGGTGGCCATTATTTGACATAAACATGTATACAAAGTTAAAGCATGCAATTTTGAGGACTTATTTCTGAACTCCCAATGGCTGATAATTTGAGAGCATCAGTTCGTTAAACGAGATTGTTGGGTCATGACTAGTTACAATACAGTGTCTAAATGCATGCATTTAACAAAATTACTTGAATTGGCTACCAATTTGTCATAGTAAATACATCACAGAGGCTCTCAGACACAGAAAGTTCAAGATTGAGGAAATGTACACTTTAAATGAAGAAATTGAGTTGGTATTTTGCTAGCATCCCCAGTCAGAGTATTTGGAGAACAGTCTTTAAAATGCACTTTAATTCGCCTTTACTTGATTGTGTTTATTACATTTTTATATGTCATTAATTGTTAGCTAATAGTTTACACACCTACTGAATGATATTTATCATTAAAGTATTGTTTTAGTATGTTTTCACATTACTGAAATAATTTGCACATATAAAGTATCATTTGTTTTTATTACTTTTAAAACATTTTTGGAAATAAGTTGGTTTAATAATCGTAATTTCAATGCAATGGCAGCATCTCATATCTCTACTTGGTATCATCAGCCATGACTGCCATCGTAAAAGAGAAGCTGTGAAAATGTTCGAAAGCTGGATCCTTTCCACATCTGCCCTGAATTGAGCCGGTCCGAACCTCAGAGTTCAACCTGTCCATTAAAAAGCAGCAGTAATGCAAGACACACATGTCTGTCGTGAAGCAAACCAGAGTCACGCTTGACTCATCCTGCAGCCGTACGTCAAAGAAATTCAGTCTGAATCATAGTTCGCACAGCTATTTTTGATTCTCCAACCAAAATGGTCCCACTTGTTTAAAACTGTGGCAGGATAATAAACAGTGCCTATCATTTTTCCTATCGTTCCTATCGGTCTCAAATTTAGTTACCAAAGAGCTGCCGAGTCCATTGGCGCTCCTGATGATGCCGGCTGACTGTGGTTTGGTCTAAATGATCTACCACCAATGTGCGCGACCAGCAGCGCAGTTTGGCCAGCGTGCAACCTTTTACTGCTCCTCTGGGATCACGCTTAAATTTTCATATGGAACAGGAAGGAGAGTTAATGTTACACCATAAGAGCCGCGTGGCCAAAGCCGCTGCAAATTTAAACCAGGTGAGACACACCAAAGCCAGTGCAGCTACTAGTGCTCTGACTCGCTCTGCTGAGCCGCTGTCACACAGTCGCTTTTTTAACAATTTTAACACGTCATTACACCACGGACACGTTCAGGGCAGTTCCTAAATATAACAGGGACTGATCTGATGAAGTATGGTGGATGTACAGTGTGTACGGAAAGTACAGCATCCCATACTGACAGAAAAACACAAGATTGTTGACATTTTCAGATTTGTTAAAAAAGAAAAAGTGAAATATCACATGGTCCTAAGTATTCAGACCCTTTGCTGTGATACTCATATATTTAACTCAGGTGCTGTCCATTTCTTCCAATCATCCTTGAGATGGTTCTACATTGATTGGACTTGATTAGGAAAGCCACACACCTGTCTATATAAGACCTTACAGCTCTCAATGCATGTTAGAGCAAATAAGAATCATGAGGTCAAAGGAACTGCCTGAAGAGCTCAGAGACAGAATTGTGGCAAGGCACAGATCTGGCCAAGGTTACAAAAACATGTCTGCTGCACTTAAGGTTTCTAAGAGTGGCCTCCATAATCCTTAAATGAAAAACGTTTGGGATGACCAGAACCCTTCCTGCAGAGATGCAGTCAGGAGATGAGAGAGTTGTAGAAAGTCAACCATCACTGCAGTCCTCCACCAGTCAGGGCTTTATGGCAGAGTGGCCTCTCCTCAGTGCAAGACACATGAAACGCCTGCATGGAGTTTGACATTATAGACACCTTAAAATAAACTGTTAAAATTACACTGAATGAGCTTTGAAAAAATGTTCAGTTTTCAGAAATTGCTAGTAGACTTCACAAATAAAAATTTACTCATTTTTTGTACAACGTACTTCAGTAATCTTTGTTTTATTTACATCTTAATTTTTTACAATATACTGTGTGTGTGTATAGATACAGCTCTTTTTTGTCCGCCACATCAGCTCAAGTCACACAACTGAGCAGTACTAGAAGAATGTCATGTATAATCTAGTTTTACGCAGTTTAGTTTACTGCAGATTAACATGAGTTAAAGGCAACACCATTTTAATGGGCATGGGTCTAAAACGAAAGCCAACAGAAGCGTGTGATATAGGTATATTGTTGACTTGATGTTTAAACAGAGGCTTTTGCTTTTTTGATGACTTTTTGTAGTTGAAGAAACAAGACTATTGGCTGTTACTGTGAGAGAAGACAAGACAATGTCACTCTTCCACCGCGACACTGAAAAACACTTAACATTCTTATTCGTCGCTGGCCGAGATACAAAATAGCCATCATTACTGCTGGTCACATGACTGTGGGAGATTAAATGGAGCAGTAATGTCATTATCTTGCTCACTATCTGCCTCTGCCCTTGTGAATGAGCACTAAAAATAGATCACTTAATCCATTTCCCCTGGTCCAGAACAAGACGAATCCTCACTGCCTTTAGGCTCTGTAGAAGCCAAGATCTTTCTGTTCTTTCACCTGTTTTTCTTTAGCTTCTCTGCTGCAGGAATATGACTTGTCAGGTGATCTTATTACATGTTGGGTTTCATTTGAAACTTTTGGTGCAATTATTTTAGGAGTCCTGGTCTAAATGGGGTTGTGTTCTAATTTTGTTTTGTTGACTTAATCTGTTGAAAATGTTGCTTTATTTTATTTACATTTTTTATGTAATTTTATCTTATTTTTTCAGAATTCATTCCAATAACGTAAAAAATTGTTTATTATTGAGTATTTTATTTATTTTATTTATTAATAGTGAGCAGTTTATAAATACAGCTATAAATGCTTTGTTTCTTGATTTATGAGTATATATCTATACGAGTATATATATGAGTATATCTAAATGAACACAGGAGATTTAAAGGGTCAGTTATCTTGATGAAATGAATGCTTACTAATACTAAGCTTATCATTCATTATTTATTTTAAAGTGCTACCCATTATTTTTCCAATATCAAATAGGTATGATCAAATAAGCTGCTTCAGACCAGAAAATGATTGTCTTGAAATAATGCTTACAATAAAATGTTCTTGCGTAAAAAATCAGATTTTACAGTAAAAAGACACACGTGACCTGCAGGAGGAAATTTTTACAATCATACTAAAATGCCTTTTGCTTGCTGTAAAAGTAAAGAATATCAGTCAGAAGACAGAAGTATGTAGTTTATTGTGACCATCAGGATTTAACTGAGCATCCTCGTGACACTGAAGGGGTTCACTTAGAAACCTGAATGATATTACCCATGAATCATTTGCTCCTGACAGAAATGATGCTCATCTAAACAGTACGACAAGTCTAGTCTTTGTCTCTCCATCCAACACCGTCCGATAGCAATCAACTAAGGGGTGTCTAATTGTGTTATAGAGCATAAACGAGACTTCAGAGGGATGATTTCATCTGTCAAGCACAAGAGGTAGATGTCAAGAGGTCTGCTGTACGTTTCTGACTGAACCTCAGACAGTGTAAAGTAAACCGTCATGTGCTATTTAGCATTACCTTGGCAAATCTGGTGTTTCCAGTCCACAATCCTCAAAGCTCAACTCACGTTTAGTTCCTCCTCTTTTATGGTTTTGTTACTTTTAGATTCAGTGTTTTTTAACAATATGCAATTGTACAACAAAACTGTTCAAAATAGTAAGACCCTGTTTGTTAAACCCAAAATAAAGTTAGACCCTGAGTTTGTCTTTCTAATCTTTTATGAGAATGTAATGCCTTGTTCTTCTTTTAACTGCCATTGCCAAAACCTCTTAGTTTCAACCTATTCCCTCCAACCACCATTAAATGACTAAGAGACCAACCGCTTTGAGGTCTTTCCACATGAGTGCGGTCCAAAAAAAGATAAGCAAATCGTAGACGAACGAAGCATAAAATGAATGTTCGTCTTCTGCTAATTCACGCTAGGTGGCGCCAACCATCAATGCTTTTTTCCTCATAAAAAAATCGAAATTAAGATAAGGTTTGGTTCTTCACTAGAATCACAACTATCTATGTAGAAGCATTCATAACAAGCTGTTGTTTTATTCCAGCATGTCTGAAATTTGTTACATTTTTTCGCGCTCCGTGTGGAAAGGCCTTTAGGCTGCTGCCACTTTAAGACTGAACGCAAAGGTCTAGTATATTGACAAGCATTCGTCAAGCACTTTTCGCAGCTGTTTATGTTCACTTACGACATACATGATGAGTGTATTGATGCTCAGTACACTTTAAAATATTTTTTTTAGTATTGAGCGCATCCATCAGAGGACAATATATTATGATGAAGTCATTATAAAGGATTATAATTGAGCTGAAGCTGATTGGCTGATGGCTACACAATGGGCGTTTCTCAATGAAGGATCCTCGGAAGCCAGAATTTCGAGGATGCTACGTCATCAACATCCGTCGAAGGACTGTTCCAATGTCGAGGATCCTCGGAATTTCAACCAAGGACTGAGTCCTTCGTTTGAAAAAT
>JAUCNO010000457.1:0-40154 GCA_032353835.1 Enteromius viviparus
AATTGTGAACAAATTAACCATTAATTAATGCTTAACTAATGCATTATTTTGGACCCCTATTCTAAAGTGTTACCAAACATTGTATTCCATTCTATACGTTCACTATTAAAAATAATATCATTCTGAAAATTTAAGGTAGAACTACTGTAATGGCATGTTTCCAAGGAAACTCGATGGGCATTTAATACTCACAATGTTGTTTAATTATGTATCACCAGTAAAAAGAATTAATCTACATGATTTAGTTCAGCCCAAAGATCATATCTAAACAATAAGCAGCTATAAAGAAAATATTAATAAAATAATCAGTGTTCTGCATATCTAATGCTGTATTATAAATTTAGTTTGAATGGTAAACTAAGAATTCTGGATAACAGAAAATCAATTCAAGTCCAAGACAATGATATAACTATTGAACAATCTAGTATTCCGGTTAACTAGCATATTCTTTTCTTTTAAAAACTACATAAAGAATATAAGAAAGCAGCACTGAGACAAAAAGATACAAAGTCAATTCTGTTGTAATGGCACAAATGTAACTTTGCTAACTTCCTTTTCCTTTCTTTTCAATGAATGCAATTGTCAAGGCCCCGTGGAGAAGGACTGGTGGCTGAAGAGGAATTTCAATTATTTTCCCTTCATATTCAATGGCAAACAAAGGGGGAAAAAAACAATCAACAAACGACTTGCGACGCCTGACAGAAGTTCAGTGCTACCTAAGGAACAAACCAAATTAGTTTTAATTAAACAAACGCCTCATGCGAGAGGCAGTCACCAAAAAGAAGGTGGGGGTGCTGTCATGGCAACAAAGCTCTTTTTTTCATATCTGTATATTCAGAGGGGAATATGAGGGAGGAAAAAGGAGGAGGAGAAGGAAAGACAGCATAGAGGAGAGCAACGAGAAAGAAGGAAGGCTCATTTCACACCGTCTTTCCCCATTTTGTCTTTGTCTGCGTCCAAGGCAGAGACAAATCGTGTTGACCCTGTGAGTGTGTATTTTGGAGCAAGACTCCGTAATGAATGCAGGCTAGCTCACAGATAAAACTGCTTCCTGTAGAAAGAGGACAAACCTCAACCACATCAAACCACTTTATGTTCAAAAGCTTACAGGCAAAAAACAGGGCTTGCGCTGCCAGAGTTGACTGAGGGCAGGTTTAATTCAGTAGTGTGACGTCAAATTTTAATAACCTCACATGCTGGATGAAAGATTAAACAAAACAGGTATTCTCGTACGAGCAAGAGAAGTCAATTTTGGTATTTTTCTTCACACTCAAGAGTAATGCTGTTATATAATTCTGATTCATCTTAGCTACAAAGAGGAAAAAAACAAAGGGAATCAATGTCAGGCTTCAGAATGCAGCAGTACAGGACAAGCGCAAGACCCAGAGAGGGATGCGCTGCAAACTAATGATCTTCAATCACACCGTCTGACAGACGCTTATAACAGCTGACTGTACCCTCTGTGCCAAATGAACTACATCAATCACTGCCGATGATACGCGCAGCCAAACCTTTTCCTTTCAACAGATTTTGTTTGTTGAGCGTATGACAAATTGGATCCACAATCACATGGTACTGGGTAAACGGACTTGTTTTCGTGTATCTCGCTTGTGCATCAACCGATTTTCTTGTGGCGTAAATCCATTACCAAGATTTGGATCCAAGGAATTGGATTTGGCAGTGAATCAGACTACACTAACCTCTGCGTTACCAAAAATGAAACATATTTACAGTATGATGTGCCATATTCATCTTAGCACAGCAGGAGATCTATCTTACATACATTTTTACAGCGAGAGTACATAATTTAAAGCCATATGGAACCATTTTCTCCCTATCAAGTCACTTACTGCGGTAATTTAAAGGGATAGTTAACCAAAATTTGAAATCTGGTGAAAACCTACATCCTGAAAAACATTGTTATGGGTTTTTGTCCACACAAATAAAGTCAGCTGGGTCCACTTTTGTTTCGGACTCCACTGACTTTTATGGTAAAGGCAAAAAAGCTTTTTTTTTTGTTCTGCAGAAGAACAAAGTGAAATGGATGAGGATGAATAATTTATGACTATTTTAATTCTAAGTGAACTCTCTCTTGAATCTGTGGTGAATTTGGCGATGTGCCTCACAACAGCCAACAATGCACGTTTGGTTTCTGAAAACACAAGTTCTGAACCATCTACTTCTTTACAGATTAAATTGGTGTTTATCTACATCAACAATCAGGAACAGAAGAAAGGTCAAGAAGCAGAAAACCGCATGGAGACAGAGAATGTCTTTGAAGCTCTAGGATCTAAGACCATGGCCTAATTGTAGTGACTGATGAGCTCGGGCTGCCGGCAGAAGCCTAGAGGGTGGAACCTAATACCTCATGGCAGCGGTGCTGGCTTGCCATCCAGGACGGACCTCTCTCAAGGGGGAATGGGGGTAGGGTGCTCAAAATCACTGTCATTTCAAACCAGCGTCTCTTCCGCCAAGGTCAGAGTGAATGAGGCAATAGTAACCTTGCCCTGAGCTACAGCCTCAGACAGAGCCATTTTGCCTTGTAGCAGATGAACATGGAAGGACAAATGGTGCCCATCAAAAGATGGTAAACTTAACATCCACAAACAAGGACTACCTGTGAGAAAAAGCTCTAGAAATCCCAAAACATCCCAAACGGGCATTTCCGTTTCAAATAGCTTGGGCTATGACACAACAAGGGTTCATTTTGTAGATCGATTGGTCAATGCTAACATGTCCTGTCACAGAAATGCCTGGGATAACTGATGGCATATGATTTATATAATCAACACGAATGGAAATTATGCTGAAAGCATGCAAATGAATCAAATCAAAGGTTTTACTTCTTACACACATAAAGCTACTGCAAAGAGGGTAAAAAAGCTTTGTATGTAACACCTACTGCACTAACTAAAGAGATATTTGATGCAAATATAATATCTGAGCAGTTTACATTCTGCCTGTGAAGTTTATTTGGTTTTAGGTTTATGAAAAGGCTATAAAAACATCTAGAGCATTGTGCAATGTCGATTATTTAAAACAAGAAAATCCAGGTTGTTTTGTTGCAGCAAGCCAGGAAAAACGCATGAGGTTGTTAAGGGTAAATTAAATCCAAATCTGGCCTTTTCCCTCATCTGTGCCACAGAAAATAAGACTCATCATTAAATTCTCCAGTCGCAGTCCTCCCCCTCCCCAAAACGACACGCAAGGATGCACCTGTGCTGGGAAGATAAGCCCAAAGGAGAGCTTCGGTATTGTTTGCAACTCTACCCAATTGTTTATCATTCAAATGGAAGAAAAAAAAGGGGGGGAAGGGGACAGAATAGTTAGCAACTACATCGATAAACCTTGTCATCGTCTTCTGGCCAAATCCAGAAGTCACCACGACCTTTACCTGGAGGCAAAACAACAGAATGTAGAACATAACACAAGAAGTTGAGGCCACTTACTCTGATATCGTTACGTCTGACTTCTATATCGCACACCGCGTGGCCGTGGTTGGTAGCACATCTGGAGAAGCAGCAGTACTGGCAGACAGCCACATGCTCGGTTTCACAATGATAAAGTCTGTACTCGTCGTGCTGTGGACAGCTCCAGGCCCGCACGTCCTCGGCGTCCACCAGTAAGTGTCCAGCGTTGGAAGAGGGCTGCTGGAGATGGGTCTGAACATGGGAATGGCAGCAGGGCGCATTGCACCGGAGGCAAACCTTTTGGGCCTGAAGCGGAGGGCCGCGTCGGCACAGAATGCAGTGCAAAACCGCTGGCGTCTTCTCAATGTTTAACGCGTTAAACTTCTCCACAATGTTGGACAGTTTGTGGTTCTTCTCCAGAGCTGGCTTTTGGCTGTAGGCATGGTTGCATTCGGGACAGCGAACCATTCCTGTATCTTTAGACCAGGCCTCGTTGATGCACATGCGGCAGAAGTTGTGTTTGCAAGGGAGCTGAACCGGCTCCGAGAAAACGTTCAAGCAAATAGGGCATATGAGCTCTTCTTCCAGACAGTTCTTCCAGTTCTCAGCCATCTTTAATGCTCAAAGTCAAGGTAAAAACTGCATAAACTAGGTTTTTCTTTGTCGATACCGGAAATGGGTGGTGTGGGAACCACAAGGACCTTGCTTTATCCCACAAACCTCAACTTTGTGCCAATGAGAGTGTGAATACACTAGGAGAGTATACTTTGCGCACACTTTAGCTCAAGGCAACATCATTACACCACCCACTTCTTCATTCGTGTCAACTGTAGGCGTCGGCGAGAATTTTGTTGCCACAGCACTAAAGTGGACTTTTGTGACTTTATATGCCAATACACTAGTCCATTTCCTACACGTATGCCCAGTTTTGGTTATGTACGACGACTATGAAAAATCCAGTCTGCTGACGACCAGCCTGACAGCTTCTCGTTTACAAGGAAGGGACACGTTGATAGGCCGTTTTTCGAGAACAGTTTCGAGTGAGAGACTAAAAGTAAATTATTATTCTCACGACAGGGTTTTTGTTGTTTTTGTCCGCTGCTATTTTGACATAGCATCACACTGACATGGATTTTAATTCCAAAGAGGATTATAATGGTTCTGCTAGCTCTCCATACAGACGTGCGTTACACTTTACGTTAAAATATTCAAATCGCACATCACCGTGACGTTATATATTTTAAATTTCATAGAAAACAACGGTCGTAACTAGAACAAACGGTCAATTCTAATACATACGTGTAGACTGCGCGCATACGGCACTTCCCCTCATTATAACAAAGGAACATAGAGAGAACATACACTGGTATGTAACCAAGTCTAGAGAAAACTGGACTGCCGAGTGCCTTCACTTTGATCTCTTCAGGCGAGAAAAAATAATGAAGTCTTATTCCGATACACCTCCAAAAAGAAACAGATTTTTAAAAGCGAAACGGAGTGATTTTCGCTATTGGAGTCTGTCATCTGCCATCTTGCGTCCCTCTTTAAAAATGAAAAAGAAAACGTCTCTGTTTGGCCCCCATCAAGCCTCTCTCGCTTTACTGCTTAAAAGAAATCAAAAGTGGATTACAGGGGTGGGTTTCTTCGCTGCTTCCGAGTCCTATCGTGGTCGATTCCTGAGAGCGTGCATCCATGGGTCGATCCTCAAAACGGGCCGATCTCACCATGATATTATTTATGTTTTTTTCCTCTTCTCTCGTTCAGGCTTTGATGAGGGTTGGAATGCAGGGACAGAAAAGAGAGTTTCAATACACACAGAGCTTCACATTCGCTCCTCCCCTTCCAACGAGCGATCGGCCAATCACGTGACTCATCACCGCTTTGACATGCCAAAAGGAGGGGCTTCGAGCACCGAGGCGGGGCTTAGTTTAAAAGGGCATCCACATCGGGGAATAACGCGAAGATTAATGGGGATTTTGAATCATCCCCTTGACTCGAATCCTTTGAATTGTTCTCTAGAATTAACCATTCAATGACTCGTACATTTATTACTTTTGAATAATTATCTATATATAATTGTCAATTTTATTAATGCACAGTTTAAATAAATGAGCTTTTAGATTTATTTTTCAACTTTAATTAATTTTTTTGTCATTTTGTTTAGTGCTTTTGTCATTTCACTTTTATTGCACAGTTTAGGACCAGTTATTTCATTTCAGTTACAATTTTACTGTTAGTACTAGTGACCTTATCTGCCAGCTATCATTTTGTACAGATCATTATGAGCACACGTTTTATCATTTAGTTATTAACATTTGTGTCTACCAAACTATTGGCTGATATTAGAGTCTATAAAAGCAAGAAAGCCATTACATGCTTCAAATAGGAGACTTCACAGCGAGCAAAAATAATGATTTGGTGGAAGTGAATAATATTAATTTAAATACAATGGTTTGTTCATGGACAAAATATTACTAATAGTTCCGAGTGATGTGAAAATAGTTTTATACATACACTTTTATTAATAGGCCATATTTATATAAAAACAGTGTTATTTTGCTTATTTGCTGGTTTCATTTTCAACAGACCTTGATTATCACAGAAAAAAAATAATGTCAACACATACACAGCTCTAACTTCCCATTACAAGGAGAGAATAGGTTTCATAGACTAATAACTTGTTGTTGCCCTTTTAAGAGGAGCTTCGTCATCACCAAAAACATGATCAGTTCAGGGAATGAGTGAGATGAGGGGGATTACGGGGATTTCTTACTCGAGCTGTAATGACATGAAGTTGTTAAATTCGCTGACATAATCCAGTCCTTCCCACATAGGAAACTACTCAAATATCCGACAGGTGACGTAGACAGCACAGGAAAAAAGAAGTCACATTCAGAATGTCTAACAAGTGTTTTTTTTTTTTAAGTTGACAGGCGGTAAATGTTATTACACATGATAAGCAATCCCAATTATCTCACAGGCTTCTAGACAAAAGGACAGAACGCTCACGAGCCTTTTTTCCCCCTTCTGTATGCCGTGTCCTCATGGGAGCCAATTATACAAAGTAATTTGAAACCTGCACCTAGCTAACTTGGTCATGTGGTGCCTCATTTTGTTGGATCGTTCAAGTATTTATATGCATACACCAGGTTTATAAGTATTTATGTGACATACACCAAAATAGTTGCTGCAGTGTGAAAATATTACGTACCAAGTAAAACCAGTATGTTCTTATGTTTTCTTTTGTATTGGACATTGGTTTTGGATTATAGAAATATTTTTTTAGTTTGAAATGGGTTAATGCTGAACCAGTCACTAAAAATTAGTCTCAAAGTTTTCATTTTAAAAAAAGTCAAGAACATCACATTACTATTATAAAACATTTATTTGCAAGCAAAATTATTAAAACAATGGGCAAAAGCACTAAAATAACTCAAAGCCACAGCTCAGACTCTGACACATGTGTAAAAATGTTAACATTTTCTAAAATAACTGCAATGTTTCCTACAATAAATAAGAATAAAATATCAGATGTGCTCATTGTGCCCCAACCAGCAGCTGACAGACAAAAACTAACCATCTAAGGCCTGAAACGTTTCTTCTTAAATGTTTTGCAATGATCATACAGGAAATGCACTTTTACGAATGTTTAATTTTTTTTTATTGTTTTACTAAAGGTTAAGAATATAAATTTGGCAATACAAATTTTAATTTTGAAAACTCTTGTATAAAACTATTTCTGTAACTTTGAGAAGTCAAATTGTATTTTTTTCTAACGTCAGACTGACCAAGGAATTAATTACCATCTTGACAACTCTGCCTCTAAAAACACAAAAATAACATGAAATTGGACATTGGTACAAAAATAAGTTTGTTATACATGCTAGTACAACACACAGTCTGCATTTACGTTCATGTTAACTATAATATTTATACTTTTTCAGTAATAAAATCATTGATAGCAATGAGTAACTGAATGAATTTTAAAAAGCTATATAAAACAGATGTTACTGGCCACAAAACAACTTCAACATCTGGTCGAATTACAAGGACAATGTATAAGTCCTGACAGTATAAAATAAAACACCACAGATATCCATGCAATTCCATATCACGTATCCCCTGGAATGCAGCTGAACTTACTGTAAACATGCCCTATCTCAGAACACAGTGTATTTTATCACATAAAGTTAAAACGTACAGGCAAGGGAGATGTGATTTGATTTGGCTTGATTATAAACCCATATAACTACATTAAAACTTCAGAACAGGGGGTGGTTTGGGGGCAGTACAGTTCAAAATGGTCCCAAACCACTAGATTCGTTAAACTGTCCATTCATTTTTGGTCACATACTCAATATACATACCTAACGTTTAGCAAAAATAGCAAATTAAGGCAGGTTTCGATTGCATGGGACCATACATTCTGTCTTGAGTGTCTTTTGCAGTATTTGGCATCACCATTCTCCATTCAGGGACTGTTGGCAGCACGCCTGGTCTTGAGGATTGTCCACGACTCATCTTTCTTTCCTCTTTTCATGCATACAAGAACATTAGATAGCCTTGACATCAATGAGGTGGCTGTGTTGGGCACCTTGCCTTAGGGTCTTGATGTTTTGTAGTCTTCGCCCATGCAGAGTGAAACGAGACCAAGCCAACAGCTGCAAAAGGGCACAGGAAATGGGCACAAACACCAGCAGGTAAAAACAACCCTGACGCAGTGGCACAGGGACTGCAGGAGCTGCTATCGGTGCTTCAACCACAGAGTTTCTCTCAAAGATGTCATATCCTGCAAAATTATAGGGGATGATGAGACACAAAAAACTTTTAGAATCCTGAAACAAATATTATCATGGTTTTCACAACAAAAAACCATGAAGCAGCGCAACATATATTTCAGTACTAATAAATGTTCATCAAGCAACGAATCAGCATATTCAAAAAGTTTCTGAAGGATCATGTGACACTGAAGACTGGAGTAATGAAGCAGAAAATTCAGCTCTGCCATCATATACTGCCTTTAAAAACTTATATTAAAATAGGACATTTAGAAGAAAAACATAGTAATATTTCATGAGTTCGCGCTTCCTTATTATAAACAATTTAGTCGTATTTGGCGAACGTTCCAGGGAGCGAACGCAGAGCCCTAGAAGATGGAACCCTAGCAGGTAGAACCCTAACTAGGGCTGAGCTCGACGTCCAGCTCGAATCCCGCTTGCCCCCCGGGGGAAGACGCAAAATAAACAGGTGGAGAAGGGGTGGAGGAAGGATGCGTAACGAGATAAGGAAGGGAAGGAAAAAGGGGCTTATTTAAGGGGAAGGCTTATGAATTTGATTGGATGAAAAGGAAATTGGTAACAGCTGTAGCTAATCATGTGTCAGCGCTCATCCCGAAACTTGTCTATCAACATCACTAGTTTTAATTAAACAAATGCAGCCTTGGTGAGCCAAAGAGATGTCTTGATAATAAAAATATAATAAATCTTACCAACCCCAAACCTTTAAACAGTAGTGTAATCATTTCAATTTAACAAACTGTGCCTATACACAAATAGCTTTTTTGTGAATTTTAATTATAACTACAGTTCTCTAAAATAAATAAGTTTTGTATTAATTTTTTTTAAAAACATAAACATAACTCAATAACTCATAACCCAACTGCAGTTTAAGATTAATTAAAATGCACGGTAAATAAAACATGATTTTTTGATGGCTGTGCAATTAATCAAAATCGCAAAAAAAAACAACAAATTGCAATTTAAGCACATGCAATTTCTAAACCGCATAAGGCTGCAATTTTATCTATTAATTTATTTAGATTTTTTTTTTTAGAAACGGCACAAAGAAATTACTGACGCAATTACCTATCATATGTGCACAGATATGATGCATGCGCACATTGTCAGTAAATGTTATTTAATTCATTGTGAAATCTTTTGTTATGCACTTCTTATGCACTGAATACATTTAGAATGAATGTATGAAGCAAAAACAGTTGCCAAAATCGCAAATAAAATTGCAATCGCAATATTAGTTCAAAAAATAAAAAATTTCAATATGATTATTTTCTCCATATGGCACAGCCCTACTTTGATCATATTTACCAATATGTTTGGCCATGACTGTATATTTACATTATTATACATGCACACACTCGCATGCAAATACAATTGATATAACCAATTTAAACATACGAATATTGTAATATATTGCATTAAACAAGAAAATACAGTGCAGGATTTCTTTGTTGTTTGCTCCTGAAACATAAACCACTTGCTTCATTTTCCCTCATTTGTAAGTCACTTTAGATAAAAGCATCTGCTGAATAATTAGATGTAATTACTAAATGTGAATGGTACATGTACTGCATATTTATTCACTGCACACACACCTGTGTAGAGACACAGCAGCCAGGTACCAATAAGAGGGGCAAAGGTCTGGCCAGGCTTGGTTACCAAGGCAACCATACCAAAGAGCAGGGCAGAAGCTGCTTGTTGACGGCGGTTCAACACAAAGTCCTCATCCACTAAGTCTGTGATCACCAGGTTCAGAAGTTTACAAGTGCCCTCAGTGAAGACGCGATTACTGTGGAGAGATTTAGTGCAACAAAATAATAAACACAGATAAAAGACAATGTGGGGAGATAGTATAAATCTGTTTAGTCTAACACACATACTTTTATTAATCAAGGAGTGTCAACATAAATGAAAATGTGTCTTTTTTTGTCTAAGTCATAGCTTAGCACACAAAAAAATGTACATTATCACAATAATTTAGAAATGTTACTTAAATTGTAAATAGTTTGCATCATTTTGCAGATTATCACCACCTAAATTATTTTTTTTTTTAAAGCCATTTTACTAAAATTTGTTTCAAATGGTCTAATATGAATGAAATATGTAGGTACATAAAGATTGCCTTCAGTGTAAAGGTAGGGCTTATGGAAATTAATCTCTTACCTAGCAATAAAGATGCAGAGCAGGTAGACGTGGTCCGCCCCAGCTAAGAGCATGACCACACTAAGTCCCAACTTCAGGAGGAAGAGTCCGCGGACAACCTGATAAACACCCAGTCTTCGGCACAGCGTCAAAAAGTAGAGATTGTTCAGATGAGGTGCAATGTAAGAAATGCCTATGTCATAGGAAAATAGAATTAGAAAAACACTCAAAACCTATCCTTATGCCTTGGTGAGCATAAGAGACTCTCAAAAAGATTATCTTACATAGCCGTCATTGTTAATGAGCTGTGTTTATGTGAATGATTTCTTTTCGTCTTACCCAGCAGGAAGGATCCGGTTGAGGCAGAAATATGGTCTGACAGGAGGTGCTCCAAAAACAGAGGAAAGAAATTGCTGTTGAAATGGCAGTGGAATACCTGCAGATGTTAGGGGAACAGGATAAAACACACATAATTGGGACTCTAACTGGATGATTCCAGAAAACACCACTTTAGCTTTGTCTTTTGTGCATGTTTGCTCATATTTACCTGTACAAGGTTCATAGAAACAAACCACATAAAGTTCTTGTGGCGCGACAGCTGCTTTAGATATTCCCCAAGAGTGACTGGCTTCTCAGGTGAGGTAAAAGGAGCCTGACCGACACTCAGTCTATGAAGACGTCAAGGAGGATGAACAATCCAATGGGAGGCAACAAAAGAGACAAAACAGATTAGAGGAACACTTATGTGAGACCCATGACCACAAGACCTTGAAGATATCTTTCTTAAGTAAATATATTAAAAGGTTATTTTGGATTAGTAATATGCATCGTTTGGACAGATTCAATGACAATTTTCTAAATATTTAGATTAAGATTTTTGGCACCCTCACATTCCAGATTTTCAAATAGTTGTATAGTGTTTTCAAACGATTAACTGTGATTAAATCACATTGAAAATAAAGTTTGTAATAATATATGTGTGGGTTAGGGATAGGAAATGTTAAGGATTTAACGGTTATACTACTTTTATCGATAAACATTTTAATATTACTAATTGAGAACAGAATTAACAACACCTAATTTTTGTGCTTATATGTGTTTATTAAATTATTAACATTATTAAAACATACTAATTTTTAACAATATTGTTATTAACATAATACTATTTTAACATAATATTTATTTTGGCATTTTTAGCCTTAATTAGATAGGACAGTTCAAACTTGACAGGAAGTGACTTGGGAGAGAGCATAAAATAAAATAAAGCACAGATATCTAACATTTGATTGGATAATAAGAATTTAATATGGGGTGGAAATATTATTATGAAATAAATGTCGGACACAATTATTGGCACCCCTAGAAATTCTGAGTAAAAATATCTCTGATGTATATTTCCATTCACATTCAAAATTTTGAGCACTCCAAAGTGATTATGAACATGCAATTATCCAGCCATGACTTCCTGTTTCACAGAAATATAAATAGGAGGGAAAATAAAGCCCAAATTCCCTTAATCATCCATAACAATGAGAAAAACCAAAGAATATATTTCTGATGTGCAGCAAAAGATAATTGAGCTTCACAAATTAGTGAAGTGGCTTTAAGAAAAGAGCTAGAGCAGTGAAAATGACCATTTCCACCATCAGGGAAATAATGAAGAATTTCCAATCATCATAAAATGTTCCGAAGCTGCCTGGAAGAGGATGTGTGTCTCTACCATCCTAATACACGCCGAGGAGTAGAGATTGAGTGGCTAAAGCCTCTTCAAGGACCACAGCTGAAGAATTGCAGAAAATAGCTTTCTGGGTCAGAAAACCTTTTAAAAAAAATTTAAACAGCACCTACATCAGCACATGTTTGGGAAGAGAATTAGGGTGGAGCACACTCAGTTATCAGACACAACTGGAACTTCATGGTCAGATGAAACTTCAAAAATTAGCTTTTTAGAAGCAAAAACTCAAGATGGGTTTGGTGAACACAGATACCCCATGTGTAAAATGAAATATACTGCTGTATTTTTGATGTTGTGGGCCTATATTTCTGCTAGAGGAGCTGGACATCTCGTTTAGACACATGGCATCTTGGATTCTATTAAAAGCCAACAGATTTAAAAAAATAAATAAATAAATCTAAGTGTTTAACTCTGTTAGAAATCTTATTATATTCCAACCATACAATAATCCAAACACAAACCTCAAAAATAACACAAAAATGGGTAACTGAGCACAAAACCTACTTCTGCTATGGCTATTCCAGTCCTCTACTCTGAACCCTGTAGTAAATGAATGAGGTGAACTAAAGAGAAGCACCACCATCATGAATCTGGGAATCTAAAGGGTCTTGAGTTATTCTGGGTGAAGGAATGGTCTCTGATCTCTTGTCAGGTGTTCTCTAACCTCATCAGGCATTATAGGAAAAAAACTAGAGCTGTTAAACTGGCAAATGGAGGTTTCAAAGAGTATTAAAAAAGTTAATTGTGGACAATGTGTATTAGAGAAAATGATTTATTTCATAATACTTCTCTATTTTAAACTCTTATTACCCAATGAAAGGTTGGCTTTTTGTGATTTTTTTAAATAAACGATCAAAAGGATAAGCAATGCATATTAATTTCCATAGACTTATTTGATCATATTTACCAAGGGTGTCAATATTTTTGGACATGGCTGTATGTATGTATCATATGTCAAATGATGCATTATGTGAAGATCAAACCAAAGTGTAGATTGTAATACACTAATTTTATGGTTCTTTTTATGTTTCATAGTAGAAAATAATATAAACTGGTAAATATGTGGTTGAGTAAATGATGGCAAAATTATCATTTTGGGGTAAAACATTATTTTGAGAAGCTGTGCTGGTAACACAAATACTGAATGTTCACATCCAGCACTATCAACATTCATCCCATGAGCGAGGCAGTTAACCCCAGGTTGCTCCGTGGGGACAAGCTCTGCAATTAGTGTGGTGTAAATTGCTTCAGATGAAAAGTAACTGCTAAACGGCATGTAACATTTAGCACTGCAAAACAATAACGCTCTTACTCAGTGAGTGCTTGGCTCTCGTTCTTGCGTAGCTGGACTTCATTCTGAAAGCGGTGCCGCAGGAGACGTGACACCACAAAAAAGCCCAGCATTGAGAGAGTGGCTAGACTCACGCAGAAGAGTCTAAAGGAGTAGAAGTTTTCCTTGTTCCAGAAGGAGTAAGAGAGGAAGACGGATAGCGAGCCTATCGCACTGAACAAGGAACTGTGGAAGTTGAGGCGTGTGCGGTCATGTGCTGACACGGCCAGGTCGGCCAGGAGGGCGTTGTGGTTGAGGTCAACCACCGTGAGGAAGCCATCGTAAAGGCACAGGCAGATGAGGAATTGCAGTCCAGGCCAGGTCCAAGCAACCCAAAAGGCCAGGAACGAAAGAGCAAAGAGAGGCCCACTGCGGGACAGTGCCTGCAGACGCTTCAGGACCACCTCAGGGGACGTGATCTGGGACCCAGACCTGAACAGTCAAACACAGAAATTTAAATTAGACCTACTGAAATATGGATTTCCAATTTGAAGAATTGGAAGAAGTGAATAATCTTACTGAGGAGAGCTCAGGAATGAGCGGTCACTCAGCCAGCCAAAAAGAGGGTCGTTCAGGCTATTCCATATAAGAAACACAGTCTATGAAAGGAAACAATATAACAAACAGAAAAAAAAATCAGCATTTTAGTCAAATATAATAAATAAGCAATTCAAATAATCATAATATACTGTACGGTTCAAACATTTGGGGTCTGTTATATCATTTTATAATTTTTAAGGCTCATTCTCAAAGTAATATTGTGAAAATTTATAAAAATGTGAAATAATTGCTTTTTTATTTTTATATATTTTAAAATGTACTTAATTTCTGTGATTGAAAAGCTAAACTTTCAGCATTAATACTTGAGTCTTCAGTTTCATAGTTTCACATCATATTGGTGCTTAAGTAACATTTATTATTATTAATTTATAAGAAAGAAATTAAAATTTGTACCATAACTTTTGATAAATTGAATTTATAAATCATGGCTCAAAAAAAGAATTTCTTTTTTTTATCTTAGTGAAAAATACATAAAATTTTAAGAATCTTAAATAATAATAATAAAAAACCTACCTCTCCCACCCAGAATGACAACTTGTCAATCTTGTAAACAGACACAAAGGTCTCCACATAATACAGTAAGAAGACATTGTGGAGAATGGAGACGAACAGAGCCAGGGAGCCATAAAGCACAGCCGTCGGGACGCCCTGGCAGAGGCCCCATACCCTCTTTCCCATCCTTTGCTACTTCTCTCCGCTCTTCCTGCCCACGCAGCGCTCTACACGTCCCACAGGGCGGGCAGGGTTGGGTCATCGCTTTATCCACCCCTGCAAACAGACACACACCAACACAAACCAAACAGTTTAAAACCATGCAGTCTCTTATTCTGTAAAATATGAGTCTGGTTAATGTCTGTTGGCTGTTTTTAGACTGAAAATTACCATTACTTGAATTAGATTCAGGGACCGTAACTTGACAACGGCCAAGCCGATGAGAAAACCGAGCATCTGTATTACATTATCAAGCAGCTTATGCTTTGTTTTAATGATTCAGCACTTTGCTTGATATGAATCTGGAAAAACAAGCTAAAGCCAGACGGGACGGAAACCTTCTAAACTAACATAATAATAATGTCGGGGACAGTTAGCGGGAAAAACATCACCGAAGATGCTTAATCAAAACTTCGTTAGTTAAGCAAATTATGGTTATTTGGTATGAAATCCTAAAATATATTTAATTGGTTTCAAAATAAGTCTATTCTCAAATCAAAAATGATTCAGAAAATACCACTATATAAAAAAATCTCTTTTAAATGGCTTCCTTATTTTTCCATGGAGAGTGTTATGGGGAATTTGGGAAGAAGGCAGCCCATTTTCCATACTCATAATAACTAGACAGTCTGGACTTCTTTATAGAGTGTCATGTGAGAAGTTCTTCAGTGCTTTCCGGTCACACCTCCATATTGTGCCTGTAAAGCCATTTCTAGCAGAAAATCATCATAAATCCCACTGAGAAGTTTAATTGTACATGAACTTTAGATTTTAATGAGCTGGATGATCTCATCCCAGCTTTGACGCCAAAAATAACAAACATTGTTATTCAGTCCAGCGATTTCTCTGGGGTCTGATAAGAGATGTAACCTGAGCAGAATTAGTGTAGGCCGAGGCCTGCGATTCCTATCAAATATTGAACACTTTCCAATAGTAGGGTGGAGCAGATTGTTTTGTGCTAGAGTCATGTGAATTTCCTCACGTACAGTGAATCCTTTATTCCTTTAACGATGGACATCCGTGACAACCTTTCGCAAATATCACCAACCTCCACCTGGCACACATGGCATGGCAAAAAGCTAATTGCAAGGCTTTCTGAGTAGCACACCTGATGTTCACATGCTTTCGCAAGCACACACAAGTCCTGGGATTCTTCGAAAACACCCCCTTCCTATAGTTAAAACAACCTGACCTTGCCCCCCAGCTCTTTGGGAGAACAATGAATTACAGTCCTGCACAGTTCAACTTCCCTAAACATACGAGTGAAGTTGTTACTCCAGGCCTGATTTCCATCTAAACTAAGCAGTGAAGCAAAACACACTTCACTGGATCGCGTTGCACACAGTGATTCTCAACTCATCTCTTTCTAAAGGACAGGTGGCTGCTTCCCAGCCGATACGATTCAGCAATCTTTGATCCAACAAGAGATCAAGTGGCACGGAGCAAAAGACCAACGTTTTGGCAGCTCTGTGTTACAGTGACAGGTTGTCCACCTGTGTCTGTTCTCCAGAGCAACAGGATGCATGGGAATTATTCTTACGTAGACGGAAGAGTCTTTTACTTCACTGAAACATCAAACATTCACACCCTTTTTACACAAAAGCTTTAACACCTATACTGTTAAACCAATAGCTAGTTTGTCTGTATTGTTTTCAGTTAGAAGAAAGAATAGAATAACCATTAGGGCCACGTAGAATAGATATACACATATGAAATGAAATTGTATATTTCCATATATATTAAAAAATACACATATTATTTGTCATACCGTATAATTGAGTAGAATTATCAATTTTATTATGTCATCAGAACATTGACACTATTTAATGAATGTTTATTAATACAATGAATTTAGAATATTTATTAATATTAATATTTATTATTTATATATATTTATAATATTAATATTTATTAATCCAATCATTCATTTTTAATTAAATTAATACTACCACAATTTTTTTATTTTTTATTTTTATACATAACAAATCAATTATTTTTATTAATTGTCAAAATCTATAATTTAATAGAATGAGGTCTTTTCTAATTTCTTTGAAACACTCAATAGGACAATGATTCATATATCAGAAACTAAAAGTCACATATTTTGTCATAACCTATAATTAAATAGAATTAAGTCTTTCTTTGTTAAATAATGTCTATTTTAAGCTGTTCACCAAAATAAGTGTTTTATTATTTTACATTAACGATAATTATAGCATTAATGCATCACATATAGATGCTCATATCGCACGTAGTCTATCTTCTCCTCCTAATAAACAAGCAACATTAAAAGAGCCGTCGATCACTCGATCAGACTCCTGACATCTGTAAGTCAATATTCAATATGTACATAAATATGTTACCGATTCAAAACACAGAAAAGGGGAACTGTAAACGATGCAATTGTTGCTTAAACTCGTCAATTATATACTTCAATATTTTTAATTTAATACTCCTGTACATAACTGTTTAAAAACACATTCCATAACCGAATATTCCCGCCTTGAATGATACCTTGTAACAGTTCCACTACCATAATGATACAATGTTTCACTAGCGGACCTGTGCTAGCCGCTGACATTAGCGACTTTACTTATAGACTAGTAACTAACCACGCTTAACCGAGAGCGCTTGGATGTGACCAGTCGCATTATAGCTGAAAGAAAATCACTCATATTTGGTCAAATTGAGTTCGAGCCGCGACGTGACACTTACAACCTAAAATAACCTGTAAACTACTAATCCTGCTCTAAGTTAAGCTCGCTAGCAGGCTATCCGCTTTCATATCAAGCAATGCGACGTGTACCAAGTCACAGCCAGTAGACGGAACCACTCAACCAGCTGATCAGAAAACAAACGATCAGTCTATTCTGAGATTTTAGATGTTAGACACTTACCATGTGGAGCTGATATCAAAGCTGCAATCACCTGAGGATCAAGACAGGCGCTGTAAACGTTTCTAGGATTCACAGTTGTATCGAAACATGTCATGTGTTGGACGAGGAAGCCCGTGACGTCATGAGTCTTCCCTCCTCCTCATCACTCCAGCTGCCATCTGTACATATACAGACAGGCACACACTTATTTCTTAGCCTGAGAATATTGCATACTACGTTGTTGTGGTGATTTAAATTGCACATTATTTTGACTCGAATTTGAATGCAATATTCCAAAGCTCTAAGCAAGCTGATTATGGGCACGTTTTCTTATTGTATGGACATGTGAGAAACTAACATTTCAGCCCATTTGTCCTTTATTTACATAATGTTTAGCCCAGCCCCTGGCTGTAGGCATATTTTGCATACATATTTTTTTTGTTTGTATTTTATGTTTTCGTGTGTACTATTGTACTCCTAACTGTACTTTTACTGTGTTCATAAGTGTAATGAAAGTAAAAGAAATAAAAAAATTACATACAAAATAAAGCCCAGGCATTACAGAGGCCTATATAAGCCAAACCAAATAATATTTAAATTATATTGTATACTGAGAAATGATAGTCATCCACTGATCTATATATTCATAATTTTATTATGGATCAGTGTAGTCATCATATAGCCTACAGTATTAATTTCAATTAAACAGTATGAATTTAGCCTTTGTATAGTATACAGAATAACAATATATCGTTTTTTATAGGAAACCTTACAAAAATACCATAAATATGAAGAAAATAGTTTAAGGCATCTTCCACGATTATTATAAAAAACTAGGTCTATAAATTATTTACGAATGTATTATCCCTCAGTATTTCAAAATAAATGCCTAGTAAAATGTAAACACTGGAAAAATGTTATAAATGCATTGTGGACAACAGCAGTTATTAATTACATAAAATGTTTGCAATTTCAACATATGGAAACGCTTGACATTATTGGAAAAATGAGATTAACCTTTTGCATAAAATCTATTGGTTTTTTTTGTTTTTTTTTCTAACTATGGCCTATAGTACAAATACGATTATATTATTTTAAAATACTTTTTTTGTTGTTTAAAAAAAAGTTTAATTTAAGGGTTGAAAATTTCTTTGTATACTTTTACTGTATTGCTGTCTTCTCGCCTCGCGTGTGACAACTAGCCCCCGTGCCCACATGCTGCACTTTTAATGTTAACCTCTAGATGGCAACCAATACAAATGAAGCGGCTGGATCCTTGTCGCAACGGTAGCACATTTACCCCCTCCATCCCCGATGAATGCACAAGTCCGTTGCGTTTTCAAAAAACTTTAATACATCTAGGATATTGTAAACTTATGCATTACAGAAGTGACATTGCGACACAAAGCCGGGGAGGCGTGGCCTCTCATGAATATGAATCAGAGAGGCGTGGCGTTGCTTCACCTGAGACTGCTCTGAGGAGCGTGCAGCATGCAGCGCAGTACACACTCAGATCTCTGGAGCAGAGGCATCATTAGCAGAACAACAGGGAATCCAATGGAAACACAGGATGGCTGATGCTTACTTTTTCTGAAACAGTCAGGTAATTCAACTACAGAGTTTGTGATACATCCTTGGCGTTTTGCATGCGCTTTTTATTGCATCTGTGTAGTTACCATTAGTAGGTATCTTTGCGCATAGTCTGTTGTAATGTAAGCGGAGCCTGCTGGGATCTCTGCACGCAGGTGAAGGTGACTGGGAATGAGTGCCAGAAGTGTCCTTTAAAAATACCGCAGTGGTGTGCAATCTGATGTAGACCACGCGCAGACAAAAAAAGAAACTCTTTATCAATGATCACGAAAGTCGAGTAAATATCTATCTATTAATCTATCTAGTACATTTGTTTTGCAGGAGTAAGCTTTGCACTAAGAAATCTTAGTATGCGAGACCTGATTTGTATGAAGTGAACGGTTCTGAGTGATTTATCAGAGGCATCAGAGATATCAGTTTGAGCTTCTTCTTTTCTGGAAGTTGACCAGGGATTGAAAAATGCAATGTAGCACTTATATTAGCAAGTCTTCTAATAAATATAAAACTTAATTAATACAACTCTGCTTAATTAATTATTAATAAATATTATACTTTTTTAGCATATGCATGTATTTACGGTATTTAGATTGGATTAATCCTGTTTATGTTTATGGTTTATTTCCTGTATTTCCTATTTCCATGTAAAATTGCATCAATGTGCCAGAGAATGGAAGAAAGAAATGGGTACATTTATTCCTGTAACTAAACTTTGCTTAAAAAGGGAATACATAATTATTTTATGGGGTTTTTCTTAACTCTTATAGGCTTATTACATTACTTTTACAAACAAACCATGAAAACGTCTTCAGAAACAGTGCCATTGTTATTTGATTTAATTAACCCAAGTTTGAAAGATAATGTGCTCATAATGGCATCAAAGTAACAGTTGGTCTCTAACAGTAATCTCATCTATAACGCTCTGACAAGGTCTAATGAATTCCTGAATAGTTCGTTCTTTCCATTATGTCAAATCAAACACGTAATTGTACTTATCTCAGCATAAGAAACCTATTGTACAGCTTTTGTAGTTATAATGTCTAATGGAATGGATGCATGAACTATTTTGACATGCTTAATTATATGAAGCGTTTCAGGATGCAGTCATCAGTATTGAAAATTAGACTTAAACATTCTCATTAAGTCAAAATCTCTCACGACTTTCATTGCAGCTAAACTAGATTAAGTGCAGATGGAGAATTAGTGAGATATGCCATAAAATCCCACATTTGGGTGATTGGAGGTATTTCTTCACCATCTGTGGAAATGTCAGACTGGAAATATAGTATTTATATTGTTTAGCTGGCAGATGGCTGTATCAGAAATGATTCCTTTATGCTTAATGCTTCTGTACTAACTACAGTATATGGCAGGCACATTTATGTATCCAGTCTGTGATGTGATCAGGCTGACATGTCTCTTGTCCATGCTACCCTGAGCCGGGTGCTTATTGTAACAGGAGAGGTGTTGATATGTGTTTATGGTACAGTATATGTCTGAATAGATGAAGTGATATGCATTAGCCCAGCAGCTTTCCAGTGAGGTACAAGAAATTGGAGCAAAGCAAAACCATCTATATTCACTTCAATGGGGTATATAGTGGCTGCATCTATTGTATCTATATCCACTGTATGATCCATATCCATTTCCCCATCACATAATGGTGTTTCTAGACAACAAACACATTTAAGCGATACCTCATAATATACAAAGTATTTTTGTGACTCTAAGTGTTTTTAAATAAGGTTTTCTCACTATAAAGTGAATCAAAAGCTACAAAAATTGCTTTTGAGGCAGCCAAAAAATGTGCATCCTCCACATAGAGCATCATGCCAGGAAAAAAAAAAGATTTTGAAGGAATAGTTCACCAAAAGATGAAAAGCTGCTAAAAGTGTACTCATCGACATTCAGACCATCCAAGATTGTAAAGGAGTTTGTTTCTTCATCAGCTAAAAACCTGATGTTTGAAACTCATATTTTGACCAGAAGCAATCTTGAATGACCTGGGGATGAGTACATTTTCAGCAATTATTCTGATGAAAATGACTGACTGGACCTTAACATGACCAAGCAAAAGCTTTGTTTTGTTTCATTCAAAGTCAGTCTCAATATGAACCATTTATTGCTATCTTATATTCACCATGTGCTTGGAAAGTGAAGTTTGTTTCTTTTGCATTTGCACTTTTATCCAACTTTTTCTAAGTATTTTATCAGGTTGTGTTCTTCCTGAGAAGCAAGCACCATGCTGTACCAGCTACAGGAATGTTAATTGTTTTGCACATTTTTATGCGATTGCCTCAGGCTTTTTCATATCTCTGTGCAGTTTGATAACAGCATTTGATACAGTAGACGTGCATTGCACTATGAAATGTTTAGTGAATGCATTTGTGTATGACGTGTTTTCTCATCAAGCCATCTGCTCTTGATATGTGTCTCAGGAAGGAAGAGGCTTACTCATTTTTTCTTGCAAATGCAGCGGGAAACCTTTGACAGAGCAAGGATGAGTTAGCAGCCCATGACTGCACTGCTGGAAGCGGGAGCTTGTTCTAGTGAATCAGCATCAATTACACAACAACATTATCTTCGGCAAAGTACTGCTGGAGGAACCTGCCTGGATCTTAGCAGAACCTCAGTACAATGTTGATCATGCGGCAGAACAAACAGCCCAACTTCATGCTGATGGTGCTTGGATACCTAATACCTGTCATTTGGGGTTTTCCATTTGGACCGGTTCTTGATGTGGATGTCACCCCCAGGACAACTGTACATGTCAAAGGTAAGGCTCTTTACTTGTATTTCGGTGTTGTGTGCCATTCAGAACTGAGAAGGCTTTTTCTGAGTTCTGTATTTAAAACGCAACTGCTTATTTTCTAATAAAATGAGATTTGTTTAAATGTTATACCTTGAATTTCACATCATGAGAGCATTTACTTAGTCATTTTTTTTTAGTTTCCGTAGTCAATTAAAGTATCAGGTGTGTTTGCTTCATTCATGGGTCGAGCTGAATGTGTTTGGCACTATTTTGCCTGTAGTGCTGGAGGCTATAGCAGTTCTCTGGATATTATTAAACAGCCCTTCTCACTTGTCCTGGCCCAGTTCATGAGATTCACACAGCAGATGCCGTGAGAATATAAAGTGAGGTTAGGTCACACTCACTTCTGTGGGGTTAGTATGGACTAACACGTGGACTTTTTATGGAAAGATATTAACACTTTTATTCAGCAAGGATACCTTAAATTGATCAAAAGTGACAGTAATGTTACAAAGTACAGCATTCTGTTACTTACAAATGCTAATCTTTTGCACATTTATTCATAAAAAAATAAAGCAGTTTTATACTAATAATATTGTCACGGGATGGTGTGGTACAGACTGCAGAAGGAGGAGGAGTACCAAAAATAGTCTTTTAATAAATCCACAAGGGGTATCAACACACAAATCAACGAGGTGGTAACAAAGTAGAACGGGCGGCATGCACTGATCAAGGAGGAACTTATAAAGGGGAGCACATGGGGATAATTAATGAGACACACCTTAATTAAATGACATGATTAACCAGAACTAGATCACAAGGGAAAAACACAAAGCACATAGGACGCACATCCATACATGTAACACATATAGTGGCTACTATATAACAAAGGTGTATGTGGTGTTTCAAGGAAATAATTAGTAAACTTATCCCTTTTAGTGTGTCCTTGGGCCATAACACAGCCACCCACGCACTGTCATTAATAAAATGGTTTGTGTGAAACCTTAAGAGGCCTGAACAAAGTCATTAAACCCACTGTGAGGCAGCACCGGGCATCACTAATGCTCCTAAATCTGTCAAATCTTGTTGTCTTTATGCTTTGTACAATCAAATGGGTTCCCAACAACCGTAGCTGACCATTAATAGCTGTTATTGATGTATAATGCCTGCAATTTGGAATAAAGCCCAAGCTTTGTCTATAGCTGAATGTTCTTTTGGAGTAGATTTGTCCGCTGACTGCACTGATGAAGATAAATGTTTATTTAGGCTCACACCATCATTTAAACCAATTGTGCTATTTCTGGCTGGTCAGGATGCTCGAACAAATAGAGCGATGTTTTAATAGCACAATAAAGCCAGTGTTCATATTTTTAGGTGGAATTAGCCTATGCATGATGAGAGTATGAGATATGAAAGCATTTTAGCATCATAAAAATGTTACAAGTCAGCTTTTTTTCTTAATTGCATGTAGGGTAATTGGCATACTCGAGAGTGTATGACATCTTTACCCACTCAGGTGCTTAGACTGAAGTGTTGCTAAAGTTTGCTGCTGCATAATGGCTCATACCATCCATTTGTGCTCAGACGCTGCAGATCTTGTTCATGCAATTTTGTCTTCATTATTGTATTTTTCTCCTTGCCCTGGTTGACTCAAGTCCTTGACCTATATTTAGGCTCTCTTGGGATGAGAGGCAGAGCTAGAGCATACAGAGAGAGAAGGGAGAGTGCACAGACATGCATGTAAGAGTGGTGAATCTCTGCTAAATCAAGCTTTTGTCTTACAATGTGTCTATTCAAGGAGAGCCTTGTAATGTTGAATTCAAGAACAGATAGTTTTGTGGGTGTAACAAAAGGTGCTGACTTGCTTTAATGCTTTGGTGTAGTGGGTTTGAGTGGATGGAATGCTTTTTCTTTATCTGCGCGGTCGTTGGGTTCATGGCTGTCTGGTTTTGTAGTGCTTAGCAGACCTGAAGTAATTCTGAAATGAAATATGTATACATGTGTAATTCGTCTGGGGTAGCAGGACAAGGGGAAAAGTGCATCTAGGGTCTTCAGAGTCATCTACTATGGAACGTCTAAGACCTTGAGATGTTATACAGTCATTTTAATATATTTATTCATTTATTTGTATGCTTGTTAAAAAAGAAAAGTCATTTTAAATTGCACTATTATATATATATATGTATGTGGTGAATTCTTAAAATAAATCCTTATCCAGCTATTGCAAACCACTAAAACAGTCTTGTAACTTCATTGGTCATAAGGTGTGGGTAGTTTCTGTTGAACGGTTTATATACAACATCACAGTATGTGAGTTATTGTGTAAGGTCAGGAGACATTTCAGTTGAGGCAATTGCTGTGGAAAAAAAACTAGATCTATATTTACGGTCCAGGCAGAAAGGTAACGTTTCTTGAAAAGGCACTTAAAATATACGCTGAACATTCGCTGTTTGTTTTAAATGTGCTTTGAGAGTAATAGCTTTCCCGTGGGACTCATAAAAAGGTAGGCTTGATAAACCAAAACCACGGAATCCAGCCCTCTGATGGAGGGGGTTTTATCTGCGTGGGGGTTGCTGTTGTCTTGGTGACAGGATTTGAGCAGTGCCATCTACTTCCCTCTTGTAGTACAGAAATAACATCAATAATAAACACACGTTAGGGGTTGCTTACATTGCCATTATTCTACAGGTTATATTTTACATTATGCAAAAAGGGTCCAGCGCGTCTGAGATGGATTTTATTGTTCTGTTAGGGAATTAGATGTTTTTGTTTTTTCCCCACACATATGCTTCCTGGTCGGTTTTGATTTCCTCTCCAACCAAAAAACAAATTTTCCTGACAAGAAACAACATTAAAAACTTGACTCCTCCTTCACTGAAGTTCTTTTTTGTATTTTACGTTGTGTCATAACTAGATGATGTCATACGTCTATTTGCATATTCATTACGTCAGTGCCTCATATTATCTTGCTTCTCTGTGGTCACATAATGTACCCTAATTCTCAATATAATAGTTTTCACTGATATTTAATGGTTTAAAAACAGAATGAATATGAAATAGTGACTGAAATGCAGCCCATTATAAGACCTACTGAACTAGCTCTACCTTACAAGATGTTAATCTAGATTAAAATCCTTATTAATAATCGAGCATTGTCTGATGAAACCAAGTACACATAACATATAGACAATGGCTATGCTGTGATTTTGGCTATATTTGCATGTAAAATAAAGTTAGAAGCAACAAAATGTCTATTTTAACTGAAAGCCCTGCTCCTCTCAGCCTCTCGCTAAACAGAACAGAGGTGTGCGCGCTGGGAGAACAAGAACTCGCGCTCGCACGGCACTTCCAGAGACTCGCTGAGGTTTGTCCAAGAAAACACTAGATTTGTCACTAGTCACTTTTAGGGAAAAATGTCACCAAGGGGGTCTAAAAAAAATCGCTAAGTTGGCAACACTGATCTGTAGCGACAACAGAATGCAAAGAATGATGGCCTCGCCTGGGCTGATGGGAATTGTAGTTCCCGCTACCTCCCATTCGCCTGAGCAAACTTTTCCCAGAAGACCTATCGTTTTATCGAGTCATGCGACCACGGTAGTATCGGAAAAATTTGCTATTGCGTTACGACTATATTTACAATATTGTTACATCCCTACTGTTCAAACAAACCATGACGAGACAACTTTTTTTCTTCATCTAAATTTAGCATTGTTATGTGCACATAATAATAAACAATGTTGTTATTGGCAGAATTATTTGTAGATGCAAAGAATTGCAAAAAGATGGACACACCATTATTTTTGCTCACAAATATTTGTAAAAAAAAAATTATTAATTGAATTATAAAATTTTGACCTGATGAAGAACGTTATGGTAGAATTTATTAAATCATATTTAAAAAAAGTAATTTATTTTGATCTTTATGGTTGATCTGAGCAGTCGTAATCATATATGTATGAAATTAATAATTGTATTAATCTATTGTGCAGGTCTGCTCCCTGTGTTTCTGCTAACCACAGCATCTGTAGCTCTTGTAACACTTTCTTCTTTAGTAAGGGAGAGAAGCTACAGAATGGAATGGGCCTGAATAAAGCATGTTTGGCTCTAGATAAAAACAGAGTCACCATAAGATCATTTATTACAACCCAGAGGGCTTTTGGTGCGGTGTGACATGTTGCTCACTTTAAACTAAAATAATGTCTTTCTTCACAACATGAATTTGAGGTATCATAATTTTTCTAGCTCAAATGTGGCGCATGGGTTAGCAAACATGTTCTTGGCCTTAAACAATGACCAAACTGGCAAGAGACTAACATTAGGTCTTATTTCACCCCCCAAAAAAACCCTGTATCTTTCCTGCCAAAGTGCTGTAACCAAGTCTGACTATGTTTGACAGAAGGTTCACAATGTCCTGAGAGGACTGGACATACAGTCAGAAATATTATACAATGTTATCCGCTCTCTGGGTGGGTCTTTTGTAAAACAGGTGTGACAGTCACAATGTTTTTAAATGCCTCTAACACTATGCACACCGCAGATCACTCAGCATGTACTAAATGATACACCCCTGCTGTGATAAGATGTACAAAGCTGCTTGATAAAGCCATAGATTGTTATCGCTTTATTGGTTTTTCTTGTTTCTTCATTACTAATTACAAGTAACCTCTGCTAACTCTTCCATCCAAGGCCGCTCCTTTCGTAACTAAATTTGCATTGAAAAGTATGAATTAAGTAGATGAGATGATATACTATGATAGGGAAATCATGCTGGTTTGCAACCCAGTGAAAAGCAAAAGCAAAATAATGCAGCGGATAAGTAGAGCTGATGGCTCTGGCATTTCAGTGTTTGGCCGTGTCAGTTGTGAGTAAGGGGAGAATTGTGGGAGTGTGGGAAAGGTTTCGGGTGTGGACTGCTATCTCTGAGAAGGGTTTGGCTGGGGCCCACACATTCTCAATGCAAAGATGACATCATCCGCTTTGATAAGATCCCTGGAACACTGCAGTGTGATTTTATGAAAGAAATCTTATCAAATCCACGTAAAGAGAAGGACACCCAAATGAGAGAGATATGATCGAAGACCGAGGTGAATGTCTCGAGAACACACCTGGGGGTCATATTTCAATCCTAAAGTAAAGTAAAAGAAATATTATTTGGATATGGAAAAAAGTCTATTTTTAAAACTGCAAATTCTCTGGCATTGTGACATTTTTGTTTTATGACAATAATTACTCTCATTATATTATTACAAAAACACATCATATCTTTGCTGTATGTAAAAAAAAAAACCTTGCCACAATGCAAACTATTACTTTTGATTTCACATGTAAAATATTTCTAAAGGTGTCATGTACATGTGTTTGTTAAATAGCTTGTTAATCATGTATGTTCTTATTTGGTACAGAATGGTTTATTCCGTAAATGTAAAAAAAAACATCCAGGCACTTGGCAAGAGATACTTGATATAAACTTAATATAGATCTTTGTCTGATTACTCATAAGAGCAGGGGTTGAAACTGAGGGGATCTGTAACCAGCTTTACTAGCAGGGCAGGACAACCTCAACAAAAACTGAAATGAGCCGAGAGGAAATAAGCCTATTCTTTATATGTCATGAGGCATTCAAGCTTACAACGGAACTAGTTTCTAACAATAAAATAGCATTAAACTACGGCATACCAAAATACATGTTGAAAGCATGTGATCGTTATGCATGAAACGCAGAGAGTTCCTTGTCGGAAGTGTAAAGTTCCTTTACTCTTTTCTAGATAGTCTCCCTCTAAGCCTCATTTTTTCTTTGGGTTATTCAATATAGGAAGCTGAAGTCACTAGAGGGAATAATTTTCTCCTGTCCACAGTAGATATGGGGTAGAGTCATTTTAAGCTACAGTATCTGACAAAGACCTTCATTCATTATCAGTCCTCCTCAGAGTCTCCATGACATAACATCAACCTGTGGCACCTGTGACTATTGGCAAAGAGATCTATCACTGATGAAAATGAAAATATAGCGGTAACTTTTAGACTTTATTTCTACTTGACTTCTCACTGAGAAGTGATCTTGTTGATTTCAAGAAAGTTCACAAAAAACTACTTCAAATATTGCACTGCTTCGTGTGGACTTAGTTTCCGGTTTCAAAAAGACAGCAATATTACATAACAGTATTATCAACTTGTGCATTCTTTTCTAGATCACCAAAAGGTTTCGGCATGCTGTGCATCATAACATCAGATTATTACGACATGTATGATATTTCCTTAACTGTTTCTTACCACAATGGGGACAGACTCACTCCACAGCCAAACAGCAAACAAAATGTAACTTTTTTAAAATATGTACTCATTTTTGTGCAAATCAATTTGCAATGAAGACGTATCTGAAAGCACAGACATGCTTTCAGATTATTAAAATTTATACAAAAAAAAAAATGGTTGACATTATCCTCATTTCATACCAAATGCCTTTCTTTCTTTGCTTCTGTGGGACACACACACACACACACACACAAAAATAAACAGCTTTTGTATAAAATCAACTGTACAAGGTCAGCATGGTTCAAAATAGACTAGACTCCATGTGACTTAGTAAAAGAAGAAGAAGAGAAAAAAAAGCGATGACAATTTTCTTTTGTGTTCTGCTGAAAAAAAAAAAGTCATACAGGTTTGGAACGACTTGAGGGCGAGTAAAAGAAATGATGGAATTTTTGTTTTTTGGGAACTGTTAAATACCATCAAGTAAACCTG
This sequence comes from Enteromius viviparus, assembly GCA_032353835.1. Taxonomy (NCBI): domain Eukaryota; kingdom Metazoa; phylum Chordata; class Actinopteri; order Cypriniformes; family Cyprinidae; genus Enteromius; species Enteromius viviparus. Next base: position 28,642 of record JAUCNO010000457.1, read on the forward strand.
TTTGTCACAAATCGAGTGTGGAAAAGCCCTAACCTAACCCATCCCCAGCTCATGGCAGGCCTCAGTAAATCCTCCACCAGCCCTATAAAGATACTACAGATCGATGATACAAAGGTTAATGACTTTATAGCTCACTTTAGTAACTCATAATCTTGTCCTTGGTTTGCTCAACTCTTAAAGAACTGGGGAAGGGTTGGTGAAACATGAACCGATGACTGAAAACAATAATTATCCTTAAACATGACCTGGGTTGTCCAAGTAAACAAGCTTTATTTACGTAATGTGGCATGCTGGCATATTGGTTCAAGCAAACCCAATAAAGTAGCATTTTTAAATAGTATGACACAACATTGATTGCATGAATGAAAGATGAGCAGAGCTGGCAAAGGAGCCATAAATAAATTTACAGGCCTGAGGTTTTGGATCAGAGATGTGCACTTGCAAAACTCCACAGCCAATAATTAACCTATAGAGATTTGAAAACTGCCAACCAGCAGCAAAATACTTGACTGGTAGCAAGAGCGGTGAGGTAAGGCTTGATATGATTGGTATAACTGCTCGTGTCATCTCAAAATGCAACAGACCACAGCAGGAAAAAGATCGACCTTGTAACCAAGGAAGTGGTTAATTCAAATGTGTGAACATTCCTCCCTCTCTCGCAGAGTTACGCATTTAGCTTGAGCGTTTACTTTTGACATTTTTAGTGGTGCACATCTAGAGAGCGTGTGGCTGCCAAACACACCCGGAGATGTTGTATTGTGTCTGCTGAAATGTATTGTTGTCAAAGATTAAAGCCTTTTTTACTGAATAAAATGTAAACTTGTGCTTTTCCCATAAAAAGTCTGTTTCATTGATATAAGACTGTTAGTAGTGGTTTCCAAGGTGGTTTCTATGCGGTTGCTAGGGTATTCAGAAGGTTTTTGGTGTGTTACTATGTCACTGCTAGGGTGTTGTGATGGTGCTATAGCTAATTGCTAAGTGCCTGCTAACCTTCCCAAGTTAAAAAAATGATTAAATCCTATGATATTATGGCATATGGTCCCTCAGTTTATGGTAAAAGTAAAAATTAGTGATATTTTCTGTCTACTGCATTCACCACCAGTTAAGGAAATATTCATATCCATAGCACAAGTAAAAAAAACAAAATACACATTTAGAATATTTTCAATAATTATCTAACACGTTTTGCTCAAATTCCTAACCCTAATCAGAAAAAAGTGCATATAATACGCATTTTCGCATGCAATTTTATAATATGAATTTTAATTGTACAAATGATACGCATCTACCACTAATCTTACCCATCTTGCATCATAAAGTCCATTTTAGTGTATCAATACCACGTTTTTATTTGGTGTACTATTTATAGAGACTTTCGTATAATAGAATTGTCCTATTCATATAATAAACAGTATAATTGTAACTGTATTAGTAAAACATTGGCATTTTAACATCGGTGAAGTTAGGAAGTAGGCCACTTCCATCTTTTCATTGTCCACTTAAAACGAAGCTAACCTAAATAATAGATAAAACACTGAATGAACAGCACAGTTCCTTTGCGGCAAACACACAGAATGACAAGCACACAATGTAGTGATTGATATATCATCACATGCTGCTTATTATAAATAGAATAAAAGCAAACTATTGAGGATGGTTCTAAAGAAACACACCCTTTCTTTTCTTCCCAACGCACCTGCAAAAATTATGCCAAGGAACCACTTTCAGAGAATGATTTTCCAGACTCAGACATTGATATAATTTTTTATAAATCATCTAATCTGCTTCTTTTCTATCATTTATTGCCAAACACAATGCGAGCAAGCTGTCCGGGTGTAATCCGCTCTGAAAACTCATCTCAGTAAGTAAACAGCATCCTGCAGGGCACTGCCTTCAAGAACAAAGCTTAGTCTGGGTTTAACTGACAGCTGATCCAGGGATGCTCCCTCCAGTGGCATTTCATTTCTGAATGATCACAGAGAGGAAGGATGGGACACAGGAGGGTGAGAGGAAAATGACACAACAGAAGGGCCATTCATGGTCGACTGAGGGCTTCAAAAACACTTTGATAATTGCTGGAAAGAAATGTGATTACAATCCATATTGTTCCAGGGAGTCTAAATAACTGTTATGGAGCAGAGGCCTTCTCTGGTCCCCCGAAGTTATGATGATTAAAGTTATTTCTAGCTTACGCCACATAATCAGAAAAGGAACTGACAAACACTGGCCTGTATATCATTATGTAAAAGAATAACTAGCATCAAAACTGCACACTTGACATTTGCTTTTGCTGTGCTGGCACTTTTAGAAACTGATTTGTCTTTTATAGTTACTTGTAACTAGATTTTCTGAAGTCCATGTGCAAAAACTACACTATTGGGGGCCCCAAATCTTTCTTAAGATCCATATCATTTAAGCAACCATTGGTGTCATAGCCTACAAGCTTGATGGCACATCAGAATCTGTTACATAGGACAAAAGATCTCAATCCTGCTCTGGGGGCTTCTTTCTCTCTAATCTCGCTTCTGCACCCAAACAAAGAGTAACTTTCCACAATAACCCCCTTCAATGCTCAAGGATCTCCAAGGCAAGGGATTGAAACTTTATTGGGGCCAGCTTAGTCTTCTGGCTTTTGTCCTCAACTTGAACAATTACAACTCAAGAAGACCATTAAGTAGGCTATATTTGGTACAACTGGTCATTTTATTTACCATTGAATTAACAGAGATCTATTGAAATGTTGAAAATAGAATGACTTTGGTCTTGAATTTAAGGAGAACGAAATTAAACAAGTGTGGATAATAGGACATCCTTATTAAAGCGATCTGTCATCATTTTCTAACATGAGGGTGAGTAAATAATGACAGAATCGTAACATTTGGGTAATAACAGAATAAAATATGCCTTCCGTGAAAGAGAAGGTTGCCCACTGAAAGGCCTTCAGATTAACATCATAGGAATGAAGACAAAGCTTTTTATATTCTTATTGCACAATAGGTGCAAATCACTTGCAGACCTTGTACTGCATTACATAAAAATGTTGTATCACTTGAAAGCCATGCAAATGACCTATACACTCTGCATGGTTACATAATCTAAAAACTTTAAAGTGGTAAATGATCAAAGAGCCTAGTTAGGACACTCAATATGATGTGTATCTGATCTATTAGAAGAATTTGTCCACTTCTTTAACTAGAAACCTATCAGTTATCATTTACTGGCAACTAACAATGTAAAGCACAGTAAAATTGTATGTGTCATTTACTGTGCATAAATAGTATTAGTATTATTCATTACGTTATCAGGTCTTCACTATCTATGATGCAATGGAAATTAACTAATGCAGCTGATGAGGTAGCTCAAAAAGGCGGACTACATCAGGACTGTCGTCATGTCTGACAGGTCTGACTAGAAGCCACATGAAAACCAGTGATACCTGTGATGTAACACAAAGAATATCTGATTTGAAAAATGTAAATGTCCTCAAACATTTCAGAAGGGCCGCACCTGTTCCTTTCCCCAATAAAAACTGTGTTGTTATGGGCATATATCCACAACAAGTAACCAGGTCATCAAATAATATGCAATGAAACAAATGCAAGTAACAAGTAAAAACGAGCTTTTCTGTGAACAACATTACTTTGACTCTTATGTTCTGCTTGCAATATAATGTTAGTATGATATTCAATTATTTTTGTCTGAATCTACTGTATTAAGGTATTCAAAATGTACACTTTAAAATGCAATTCATACAAAAATGACAACTTCTATGAAGAGCAGGTTTTTTATTTTTGAATTAGAAGTCATTTTGATAGATTTTGTGGGGCTTAATGTCAAACTTTCCAGCCAGAGATTAAAAAAAAAGTATAATAAAAGAGGCAAAACTCCTAAAAATGATTACTTTTTGTGAACTCAAGTGTATTTAAAGCCCAATTCTAGTTCACCACTTGTCATTTCGAGTTACTAAATCAAAACATAGGCCTGTGGAGAAGATATTAGGCCTACAAACATTTGGCTTTCAAAAATGTATGAATGCATGCAAATAATGTATACATGAGTATACAAATAATTTATTATCACGTACTTTAAACTAGGTTTTTAAAAGAGATTTCACATTTTTAATAATCTTGAACACCCTTATTTGACATTAACCTACATCTACACATAAATACTATGAGTATTGTGAATTATATTGTACAATGACATCTGTCAATGTTGAGGCACACGACTTAAGCTGTTCGCATCTTAAAATGCAAAATAACTTTTTAAGTGATGGATATTTGCTTATAAAAGCTCACCTTGGAGCTCACGCTCAGTCTGTCCATGCGTATGTCCCCATTTGTCTCCGGGTCGGGGGTGGACTCCCTTGGTGTCCCGTTCTTCATCTCCTCTTCATGGTCTGATTCAGCAGCACTGCTCGGTATCGGTATCCCATCAGTCACATACTCTTTCTTGCACTTCATGCTGTGCTTCTGCAGCAGATTTGCGGTCTCTGGGTCCAACACGATGAGCTCCAGCTTGCCCGCGATGCCTCGTATGCGGGACACCACCTGTTGATGCTTCTCGTCCTCCACGTTCTCCCCATTAACGAACGCCAGTTTGTCCCCAGCCATCAGCCCCGCCTCGGCGGCAGGAGAGTCGTCTTCCACATGCCGGATGAACTGACCTGGCTTGTTCTTTTCGCCGTGGAGATGAAAGCCGTAGCCGTTGTCTCCTTTTTCTAAGACGCACAGCTTTGGCCTGAGCTCGCTGGACATTTTTAAACTTTAAGACTTACACAAAAGCAGCAGTTCGGCTAAAACTGAAAGTTGGAGGCAACAACGAAAAGTAGTTAGTGAAGAGGAAAGCCCGCGCCACCCACTCTACTTCTTCCCGTGTTGCGACACTGTAAGTCAAATCGCAGTTTTCTTTGAAGTGTAGACAGTCAGCGCTTCACGGACCCGCCTCCGTCTGTTACTCTCACTGATTGGAACTTTCACTTGTCAATCAAATGCACGTCACGCGAGTTCTCTGGCACAGCTTCATAGCAGTCTTTAGATCCTGTTGACATTGCTGGTGGACGAGTTTGATTTCGACAGGTTCGGAATGAAAGAAATGTGGTCTTTAGACCTCCTATTATAGCTTTCTAGAAAAAGTGTTGATGTTTGATACTATGGCTGAAAATATGGAAATTAGCCTACCTCATGAATACTTAATTTCTTTCAAACTCATTTATAAATTCCCCGAATAACTATTTCCTTGTGAACAGTTTTAACTATGATGATGACTTGCTTTATTTTGGACTCGTCCTAATTCGAACAGTTTTTGGTTAGATTTCTGCTTGTTTTGAAATCGTATTATGCCCAGTTTTTCATTTTTTTTTGTATTTTATGACATGTCATTTTATAAGTAATAACATTTTCAAAGTATTTGTTACTTTTGCTGGAAAGGTTTACTATATAAATGTAAGTACGTGATTATAAACCATTTGGCTATTTTAAAATTACAATTCCTAAAATCTATTTATAACATGATAATCAAGAAAGTTGTTAAGTGTAATGTAAACGTTTCCATGTTTTTATTAAAATGTTAATTTTTTTTACATTTCATTGTAATTTTGTATGTTGTTTTTCTTGTCTTCACCCCGTCTAATGCGAAATATAAATATATATACACACACACTACCGTTCCAAAATTTGGGTCAGTAAGATATTCAATGGTTGTTAAAGATGTTTCTTCTGCTCGTCACGGCAGCATTTATTAGATTAAAAATCTAGAAAAAAACTGTAATATTGTGAAATATTATTCAAACTTAAAATAACTTTGTGAATATATTTTAAAATGTAATTTATTCCTGTGATATAAAGTATCATTACCCCAGTCTTCAGTGTCACTTTCAGACCTTTCAGAAATCATTCTAATATGCTGATGTTTTATTATCAGTGTTGGAAACAGTTGGTCATAGTTAATGGGTTGCTAAGGTCAAGAATTTGACCTTAAAACAAAGTAAGACAAAATTTTTATTCACATTTCTGTGCAGGCTCTGTGGAGACATGTACAGAGGAGAAAGCAAAGAAGATAAAAACAGAATACGAGAAGAAGTTGACCTCCATGAACAAAGAGTTGCAGAAACTGCAGTCTGCACAGAAGGAACATGCCCGCCTTCTGAAGAACCAATCCCAGTATGAGAAGCAGCTAAGGAAGCTACAGCAGGAAGTTACTGAGATGAAGAAAACCAAGGTAGCTTGTGTTTGTGTGTTGGGGACTGTTTTCACTTACAGTAGCCACAATGTCTAATCCTGGTCATGGGGGCTTTGTGTCACTTAGGTGGGTTTGATGAAACAGATGAAGGAACATCAAGAGAGGACCAGAGTCACAGAGACCCGCCGCAATCGAGAGATCGCCACACTCAAGAAAGACCACCGCAAACAAGAGGTGGTGCACGGCATCACAGAGTTAAGGGTTATAGTCTCAGATACAATTCCTGCTCATTCTCTCGTGTTCTTTTCTCTTTCTTGTCTCGTTTAGCACCAGCTAAGGCAACTTGAGGCTCAAAAGAGACAGCAGGAGCTCATTCTGCGCAGGAGGGCAGAAGAGGTGATACAAACAGGATTATTTGGGAATTATGATTTTTGTTGCATAATGGTTTTGAGAACTGTAGCTATTGGAAAGGATTTAGAGATTATTAAAAGTCATTATTATCAGTAAAAAGATTTTGAACAGTAAGGTGCTATTTTTTTTTTTTTTCAAGAATTCTGTTCTGCTCAGCAAGCCTGCATTTATTTGATCCAAAATGCAGCATGAGCAGTAATATTGTGAAATATTTTTACTTTTTAAAATAACTGCTTTCTATTTGAATATATTGATTTCTGTGGGTAAAGCTACATTTTCAGCATCATACCAGTCTTCAGAAATCATTCTAATATGCTGATTTGCTGTTTGAGATTCATTTTTATTATTATTATTATTGATATTCAAAACAGTTGAGTAAATTTTTTTCAGGATTCGTTGATAAATAGAAGGATTCAAAGATCAGCATTTATCTGAAATAAAAAGCATTTTTGTGTGTGTGTGTGTGTGTGTGTGTGTGTGTGTATGAATGTAGAATTTTTTTAATAGGTGTATTATAGAAATGAATGATTTTATTTAGCAAGGATGATTGCTAAGTTGATTAAAAGTGATGATAAAGATATTTACAATCACAAAAGAGTCACAAAAGATTTCTATTTCAGTTAAATGCTGTTCTTCTGAACTTTCTATTCATCAAAGAAACCTGAAAAAATTCTACTCAGTTGTTTTCAACATAACGATCATAACAATGAACAGCAAATTAGAATATTAGAAGGATTCCTGAAGGATCATGTGAGTGGAGTTCTGATGCTAAAATTCAGCTTTGAAATCAATTTAATAAATTAAATTCTCAAATATTTTCATATAGACTACAGTTATTTTTAAATATTTCAAAATTGGACTGTTCTGTGCCGTGGATCTTTCAGGTTTTGTTTAAAATTAGCTTCATTTGTGTTTCGAATGAAAATATTAGTGGTTTTTCGGAGCAACCACAATGAACCATGCTTTTAATTACTCACACTAACTCATATAGAACAATACTGAGATTTTTTTCCCCTGCTTCTTTGAATCAGATAACTGCCTTGAGGCGCCAAGTGCGACCAGCATCAGGCAAGGTTAACCGTAAGATCAGTTTACCAGAGCCTTTGCAGGAGTCTTCACCGCGTGCCACTTCTATCAGACCACAGACTGCTGGAGCCACAGCTCCTAATGGGACAAGGTAAACGTGCCTTTCATTTCAGAAGCCTTGGCTCATGTGTATGTGAGTGACTGATGTGGTCATGTTACTTCTATCTCAGAAAGTACCAGATGAGAACAGGAGGAGTGTACTCTACCAGGGCAGCACGGGCCAAATGGCAGTCGCTAGAGCGGCGCATTAGTGACATCATCATGCAGAGGATGACCATCTCCAATATGGAGACTGACATGAACAGATTGCTTAAGGTGACCGAGAACAGCTTATTTTTAGTGCTGTTGAAAGAATAATTGCATCTAGAGCATCTAGAGTAAAAGTTTTGTATTGTAAACTTATGCTTCTTTTTTATTTTGAGCAAATTCAAGATTGAGTTGACTGACAAACTACTTATTTTGCATGTACAGCAACGCGAGGAGTTGACAAAGCGCAGAGAGAAAGTGATGAGGAAGAGGGACAAGATCGCCAGCGAAGACACGGACGCCGACAGGACTGTTCTCTCTCTCAGCGAAGAGATGGAGTCGCTGACCGCAAACATCGACTACATTAATGACAGCATTGCAGACTGCCAGGCCAACATCATGCAGATGGAAGAGGCCAAGGTGCTTGTGGGAAACAGGAAATTGTGTTTTGCACAGTGATGTACTGAAAGACTGATGATAAACTGGGCAACATTTTAGGCAATGTTGCCGGGAAACTATTTGGCTGATGATACACCAGCAATTTTTTGGAGGTGATTTTGCTTGGGCACTTTCTAATTGAGATTGGGTAACAAATTTGGATATTTTAGATAAGTTATGTGTCTTACCTAGTTAGCCATTGATGGGAGCATTTCCCAAAGGTGCCTGGTAACATTGCTCGAATAGTTATAATACATGCAGAAGCAATCCCTGTTTATGTGATGTGAAAAAATGCATTGTGGAAGAGAAATGTTATGATTCAATGTTTTTGTTTTGTTTTTCGCTGTAGGAGGAGGGAGATACTGTGGACGTCTCTGCTGTGATCAGCTCATGCACTCTATCAGAGGCCCGTGTCCTTCTCGACCACTTTCTCACAATGGCAATTAATAAGGTACTGAAGCTCAGTAGAATTTGATTTTAAAAATAGAGATTCTAAATAAATCAAATAATTATACTTACATTTAACATATTACTCATTGGGGGGGTAAAATAAATTTATGATTTTCTACTGAAAATATATGTAATATGTCTGCATTTGTAAATTAGCAAACAATACATTATATGGGTCCAAATGATTGATTTTTCTTTTATGCCAGAAATGATTGGGATATTAAGTAAAGATCATGTTTCATGAAGATATTTTGTAAATGTACTACTATAAATATATCAAATCATTGATTAGTAGTATGAATTGAAATAAAGGAAATTAAAGGGGATTTTTTCAATATTTAAATTATGTTCCAACTTTTCAAAAAGTTGAACCTCATCCAAATATTGCTCTATCCCAACAAGCCATACATCAATAAAAAGCTTATTTATTCAGTGTATAATAAATAATAATAAAATGATCCTTATGACTGGTTTTGTGGTCCAGGGTCACTTATAATGTAGTATATAATTTATTATAATATAATATAAAGTCAGGTCCAGCTTTATTGTCATTATGCTAGATGTGTGGACAAATAGTGGAACGAAATGTCATGTCGCACAGTGCTGCATAGTAATTAAACATACAATAGATACAGCATATACAGCAGTTAGCGATCTAACTGTATATACTATAGAGAGTTGACTATACATACACATAATCTGTGACAGATTATTTTCTGATTTCCAAGTTTTTGTAAGTTTTGAATAAATAATGTGGTTAGTTTAATGCAGTAATCCAATAAGCAATGGGTACTAGGGCTGGGTGATATATATCGTACGGAGTTTTCCCGCTAATCAAAGAACCGTCTTTACTGATGAGATGCGCATAATATATTGAACGATATATATCGCCCAGCCCTAATGGGTACAATACAATACAATTTAATATATAGTTTAATCTCATCTTATTTGCTAATATTAAATTGTATTTTGTATTTTGGCTCTTACCATATCAGTCAACCACTAGTTTAGTAAAGGGCAGATATTGGTATAAGCCAAAATATCTAAAGTGGCTTATTCTTAATTCATATATCTTCGGTTATAATGATTTTCTTTGTTCTAATCATTAACAATCTCTTTAAGACTTTAGATAAAACATAAACCCATCCATAATAAGACCCTTTTTTTTTTTAGTTTTATGTTATTTGTGATGTCCAACAACAACTGTTCTCAGGGTTTACAAGCTGCACAGAAGGAGTCTCAGATCAAAGTGATGGAGGGCCGTTTAAAACAGACAGAGATAAACAGCGCCACACAGAACCAGCTGCTCTTCCACATGCTGAAGGAGAAAGCGGAACTCAATCCAGAACTGGACGCTCTGCTCGGGAATGCTCTCCAAGGTTCGACTAGCATAAATGCATGTTTGCCTTCAGCTTTTCGTTCTCTAGACTTGTGCGTTTTAAATTTGATTTTGATTTGCTTTTGTCTTTTTGTTGCCCGAATTAAACAGAACTAGGTAGCGTGTCGTCGGGTAAGTAGAGGCCACTAGAGCTGTCCTCCAGTGCATGTGTCTCTCCCTTAGACTAACAGACAGTAACCGTAGCGTAGAGCTGCATGGGTCTTGCGGAAACCCCCTGTGTTTTTTACTTCTGGAGGAACATGTCTTTCAACTGGAGCGTCAACTATAAAAGCACTTCAACATCTGCAAAGCTTAAAGTCCCATGGAGGATGTAGAGTTAGTCTGCGATAGTGTTAGATTCACTTCTAATTCCAGTGTTATACTGATTGATAATAATATTTAATATCACATATACGAGTTTTAAACTGCATTAGCAAAATATATATGGGACATTTGGTAAATTCAGTAAATTATTTGTGACATTTTACAGTTTACATAAATTTAGTCATGCATATTTGATTACTATTACTAGATTTATTGGTAAAACTTTATAATAACTCTCCACTATGAATTATTAAGTAAGCATTAGTAAATGAATTACAGCAGGAATATGTGTTAATAAAGCATTTACTAACTAATTATTGTGTGACTAAATAATACGATTTACAAATGCACATTTAAATAGTTTATTGATCATTTACTTACTTATGGTTTTATAAACCACTGACAACTCATAAATAACTGGTTTGTAAATAACAATAATTTAGAAATGAGAAAATCACTGTTAATGAAGTATGAAACATTATAGACGTGCTTAATAACAAAACATGTATAGTAGGGCTGGGTGATATATATCGTACGATATATATCATATAGTTTATGAACAGAGCCGTAGATCACTGAGAAGCTGATCTACGGCTCTGTTCATAAACTGGAGCTGCATTTAAAAACAGCTGACGGAGATTTAGTGCTAATCAAAGAACCGGCTTTACTGACGAGATGCGCATAATATATCGTACGATATACTGTATATCGCCCAGCCCTAATGTATAGCTGTATTAATAAACTGCTTAGTTATGCCTATTAATGTTTGAACAATGCTTTATAAAGGATAAATTGACTATTTACTAATGCAGTTATTATAAAGTGTCACCGGTTTATTTAGTAGTAATGCTTCTTTCTTTAAGCCTTTTAGATAGATAGATAGATAGATAGATAGATAGATAGATAGATAGATAGATAGATAGATAGATAGATAGATGGATATATAGACAGATCATTCGTTCATTTTCAGGTGGTAAAATGTAAGGGTGTACTACATATT
>JAUCNO010000458.1:0-11963 GCA_032353835.1 Enteromius viviparus
TAAATTATTTACAAGACGAACTAGGCAAAATAGCGCTCAATGATTCCCAGATAATTTTTTAAACAACTCGAAATTGCGGCTTATGCGAACCTTAGCGAGTCTCTAGAAGTGGAGAGATTCGCGGGGTTATCAGTAATAAGGAGATTGGTGGCAGCTGCGATCGTTTGTGCATGCTCCTCCTGAAATAGGCTTAATTGCTTAATCATCATAACGAATATCTCTTTGCTTTAGAAACTTTAGTCTTTTCAACTTTAGAGATCTTATCTACGCAATAACAGCTTGTAAAACTCCAAAGAGAAAGGAAAACTTGAAATTGTTTCGTTTGACCCTTTTAACATAATTAGCTTTTTGGCACATGTATTTAAACTATATATCTTTTCCTTTTCTTTATAATGTTTTTTGTCTACTTTATTTGTTATTGACCTATAAAAATATTGCTTTGTCAGAATACAAATCTATTTTGAATGGCTGTCACAGTCGGTGGCTGTCATGCCCTAAGCACCCACCAGAGGACTCCTTTTTGCAGTTTTGTTTGTGTGTTCTGGTCTGCGTTTCCCATACCTTCGTGCAACCCTGATTGTCTCATTTATTTGATCACTTATCTGTTCCATTTGTATTTTGTTGCTGTTGTGTTGTTGTGAAACCCCGACTCTTACTCCTCTGGAATTGACATTGCTCCGTGGATTTTTCCAGGATTTCCTGTCCAGTCCAAGAGCTCTCAGAGTCCACTTCAGAGTCCGCTCCAGTCCATGAGCCTAAGGAGTCCACTCCAGAGCCCGCTCCAGTCCGGGAGCCCCCAGAGTCTGCTCCAGTGCTCACTCCAGACCCAGAGCCAGACACAGTCCAAGAGTTCAACCAGGAGCCAGATCCAGTTCCAGAATCCTCTAAGCCTGCTCCAGAGACAGATCCCGTCCGTGAGCCCGTCCGACCGCCAAATCCAGTCTGTGAGTTGATAAAATCATTCCTGAATCTACTCCTGCTTTACCGGCTCCACCCTGACTGCCATTTTTACAGGTTCCTCTTCCATTATATGGACCTGGCCCGCCATCCCTCCCTCTTATCCATTCCGTTCCGCCTCCCTCCAGAACTCAAAGACTTTGTGGAGTGTCTGGAAGCCACTGCTTAGGAGGAGGGTAGTGTCACAGTTGGTGGCTGTCATGCCCTAAGCAGCCACCAGAGGGCTCCTTTTTGCAGTTTTGTCTGTGTGTTCTGGTCTGCGTTTCCCATACCTTTGTGCACCCTTCATTGTGTCATTTGTCTAATCAATTCCACCTGATTGTAATCACTCCATTAGCCCTACCCTATATAATATCTGTTCAGTTTGTATTTTGTTGCTGTTGTGTTGTCGTGTAATTCCGTCTCTTACTGCTCTGGAATTGACATTGCTCCATGGTTTTTTATTGTTTTGGAACTTTATTCAAAAAGGCTTTACTGCACTTGGATCTTTTGTTCTGTACTTGTGACAATCCTTAGACTATAATGGCATGAATATCAAGGACCAAATGCACGTGGCTGCATTCAGAAGGTTTTTTCAGCATTTCCAGCGAAAGCTGTATTCCTAGACTATGATTTTATTTATTTTTTTATGCAGGAGTCAGGAGATGTTGTGCACCTCACATTAAGTTATACATCTTGTGGATTGACCTTGAATGCAAATAGCAACTCTTTGTTATTTGCTGATGCAGTTTGCCCATGTTTTCTACATTTTGCTTTGTTTGCCAGGTTATTACTCTTGACAGATTAAATTTAGCAGTGTTGTGAATGAAGCACCTTTAATTCAACAACCTTTTATTTCGCCTCTTTGGCACTTGCTTCATGTTGCTCTGAAACCTCACTTTTAAACTTTTTTATAACTGACACAGACTGCTAATTGGTGATGAGCTCAATGTGACTCACTTTCGCAGTTATATTTTGTTGAACTCCTGACATGACAATGAGAGGGAATAGATGTTGATCCCGTGGGTGCTCAGGAAAAGTGCATGGGAAAGCATCATGTTGTATTAGTAAAAGCAAATTAATTTCTATGCTGCTCAATTCTGCGTGGTTAACGTATGCCAACTAGATCTCTGATCTCTGTTGTTCATTGTGGTGTTGAAATGTCTGTGACTGACAGTATTTGTCACATCTGGCAAGTTGAGTGAATCAACTATAAGTGATTTTCTTCGCTGGAAACAACAGCTGCGATGAGCAATCTGAGGTTATTTCATTCTGAACTCTCCCCCTGCTAGTTATTAATAAATTTATTTCATTAAGTATTATCATTGCCTCTAGGCAGTGGTGGACCCTGGAAAAGGCATCATGAGTAATCCTGTGGAGTTCAGCATGATTTAGAATAGCAGTGCCACACAAATCCAGTGATAATCAAATGGCTTTTTAATTAGGTGTTATGTATTCTTTTGTATTGTTATTTGATGTGTGTGTGTGTACTTGTTTATGCTACAAGACCAAATGCCACCACAAGAATAGTAAAACCTGAAAAATGTGACATTGCGAGGACTGGCCTGCGGTCCACACGAGGGGGGGAAAAGTAAATGATATTTATCTGAAAGTGTAATAATGCAAACAGGTTTTCTGTAAGGGCTAGGTTTAGGTTGGGTTTGGGGATAGAAAATATTGTTAGGTCAGTATAAAAACAATAGAAGTTTTTTGTTGTTGTTTTTGTTTGGTCCGTGTATCATCTAATCATTCATTATTTAAATGAATACCGATAGTGGAAAAACGAGAAAACAACGACTATTTACGTTTTTCATTCGTTCAAAAAAAGTAAAAAACGATAATACAGCTCAGTTTTTCGTTCAATGGTAGGACAATAAATAAACAGCTTAAATATTCGATTTCTACATGTGGGCGGCAATTAAACACCCTTTTTGTTAATTGGCCAGCAAAGATCAAAGCATGGCGTCATAATTTCTTCTGCAGTTCCGCTCAGCAAAATAGTAGTCCTCTGCTGCTACAGGTGTACAGATTGCAAAAAGGGGCGTGTCATGACCACTCAAATTGAGCCAAAATCGTGTTTTTTCGGCTTTTTTGAACAAACGAAAAAATTAAAATATGCGATGTTTTCTCGTTTTTCCACTATCAGTATTAATTCAAATAATGAATGATCAGATCATACACGGACCCTGTATTTTGGTGTTTTATTTTTATTTGTTTTATTTTTGGTGTTTTGTTTTGATTTGTTAGGGTTAGAAAATAAACCATAACCAATTTATCATGCTCATTTGAAAGTTATTAATTAATACTATGATTTTTTTTTAACATAAATTCATAGTAATTGACATGACAGGTGGCAATTTATTTTTTTTTTTCACTGTTTATTTAGAAAAACCAAACCATTGATTATCACATTAAGTAGCATTTATCATCATATTCATTTTTACTATTATTATTTTTACTGTTATTGTTTTTCTGTAATATCTGTTATGATCCAGCTAACAAAAACATTATTCTAGCCTTCCACATATTCATGAAAAAATTTGACTCAAAACAATGATTCATTCAAGAGCTGTATATATCGCTAATTAACTGAAACTAAAGACTAACGGCATTTTCAAATCTCTCACTCTGTTTAATAATTTACTTCCTCTGCCACAATAATGCCTTTAAATTATATGTATTTAAGGGGCTTCTTTCAGCTTTACATGTGATTAATTGCCATTTATTCAATGACATTTTTAATTGATAATCAGCCTAAACAAAAACATAACCCAGTGTATATGGTGCTTGTTGTTTTTCTGTGGTGTTGAGTACTCTCTTTTCCTCTGTTCTTCTGTACTGTGCATCTGTAAAATGGATTAATGGCAATTTACCTTTTATTAGTACCCATTTCTCCTGTTCTTGTGGGAAATCATAAATGGCTTTTTGAGACATTTTGTTCTGCCTTGTCTGTGTATCAACAAGCTTAATTGTTCCAGGTAATGTAATGATATTCACTTGGTGGTGTTAGCTAGTGAAAAGTTAATTGCATTAGGGCAGAGATCTCCCAATAAAAATCATGTTTAATCAGTAGCAGAAATACAATCATTAAACAAGATGGAGGTGGAGGGCTTTTGGGGGTGGAATTTTCAGCAGCTGTGTTTAACTTTTTTTCTTTCTTTTTTTTTACAGTGACTCACTATGTTAAGGTGTTGAAAAATAACACAAAAAACACGCACACACTTTGATGTCTAACAGAAGCCTCAGGTAAAAGTGTTATACAACACCATCGTTTCCATCATGCTGACTTAAATTAGCAATAAGGCTAGTCATTTTGTTAGATTCTGTTTGGTATAAAAATATAAAGTGTTTGCTTTCAAAGCATCAAAAAAAAAAAGAGCTGTCATTTAACTTCGGATACGACATCACGCTGCAGTTTTGTTCTATTTGCATTTATTACAGCTGTCATAAAGGAGATCTGCGCATTTGTTGTGTCTATAAAGAGGAACACTGTGTGTGCTCGCTTTCTAAAGTTGCGCTAGGCTGTGAAGAGTGAGGAGTGACAAACTTAATTGTTTGGGGATGTAAAAAGCAGGAAAGTGTCTGTAAGCAACAGTGTAATGAAACGTGTTATGGTGAAATTGTGACTGAATTAGTAACCCTTTCTAGTTCAGTATAGGCAATATATAATTAAAACTTTATCCAAAAAGATATCAATTCCAATTTTGTGTAGCCTTTTGCAAGTCATTAGGACCACGACACAAAGCATGATCTAATTCTGATTTATGAGCCCACAAGTTGATTCAATTTTGAGTTTGATTCATTGTGTTTCAATTCATTTGGGTATGTTATATTTGTAATGTCCATTTTGTGTATTATATAGAATTCTTTCAGTAGAATATTCAACCAAGGCTAAATGGAAATATGTGCCTCTACATACATTTCTGAAACCCCATAATTATGTACCCTACTGCACATTTTGCAGCAGTTTCAAAGTGAAATGTCCAGAGAGTGGCGCTAAAACACACATTTAATATGTGACCATGGCACGTTTGTGTTAGGTTGGTATTGTTTTTAATGTGCTGCTTAAGGTACCTTTTGTGGCCGCTCAGAATTCAAATATCCAATGAGTGTTGCTAAATATTAATGCTCTGTCATGTTGGAAATATCCCCTACACCAAACCCAATTCAATTTAAATTTTATTTACAAAGCACATTTAAAATTTTTAACGGTTTTAGTTTTACGTAATCTTGATTCTGACTAATTTCAGTTATATAATATCTGTTTTGCTTAGTTTTGAAAATGCAGGTTGATTTAAGAGTGTTTTAAACTGATTCACTCATAATAGTCTGTTGCAAGAATCAGTTTTTGAGTCACTGAAATGAAAGGTCTGGAGACATAAAGTAAGAGAAATTTCAATGAAATTTTGTGGACAAAAAAATCTATTTTCAGATTTTTCAAAAGTGTACAGTATCATTGAAATAAACCAACCTACCTTTAGAATGATTTGTTTTCTATTGTACTCCATCAAGTGCTTTTCTAGTAATGGCAGTTTTTTTAAAATTGATAAGCTGTTCTACCTGGTACATGTACCTGGACGTACTTTTTAGCGAGACACGAAATATGTACAAATAAGTACATATCACTTCGGTTTCCAAAAGAAATAAACACTAGAGGCAGTAAAGCTCTGATACCTTTTATTCCTTTTCACACAGATTTCCAGAGTTTCGATTAATAAAGTGTAATTTTCCCACAATCCCACAATCATGTTATGACTTCAAAACAATATTAAAATTGGTAGTTTTGAAAACAGATGCTTTTGAACATTAGCATCACACATATCCAGCTTCATATCTATGGATTTTCATAAACGGTAGGTTTCTTCGGAAGTTTACGGAGTACAGAGATAGATCAATAACTTTTTTTTTAGCTACAGTCTACAGATTTTTGTGAACCATCGCTATACATACCTGAAGCAACTTACTAAAAACGCAGCAATATGTACCTATATCAACATAAAAAATGTGCTAGGGTTCGCATATTGAACATGCAGCATTGTACGTAAAAATGGTTTCGCACAAAATGTGCACAAAGGTACGTACTTTTATGGGACCAGGTTGCTTAACACACAGTTTTCTATCTCTAACATCTGTTTACAGGTTGTTGTTCTGTTTTTCTGACAAACAGTCAATAATGAATTACAGAAAAATGTCACTTGTGTTTCCTATACTGTTAGCAGTCAATGGACAAATAATGAGCTTGACCTTATATGCTGTGTGAGAATATGACCTTGAGCCTTGTTATTTGAGTGCGAGTATTCGTAATGCGTGTACAGCTCATTAGGAGCTTAAGTGATGTAAAGATCACTCTCTGATTGGATGACGTTCAATATGCCACCTCTGATTAAACCGAAGCAAATTACCACGTCACTTAAACCGTAATTCCCGCTACCTTCAGCTCTCGCATTGCTGTATTTGCGCGTGTGCCACTCTTTGAGGAATTGACATTTGATAAATGGTTGTAGATTGCTTTAAATGTCTGAATCGATTGCATCAGTCACAATAATTGGAACAAGAGCATATCACAAACTCATAAGCTGCATATCCTGAGGTGAAATACGTGTATGTCTGAAATGTTAGCATGCTTCTTATAATGTAAAAGATCAGCAGCATTTCTTTATTGACCAACTGTTGATAGTGCCTCGCAGGCGCTTGCAACTTATCAGTAGAAGTCTTTCTTCTCTGCAGAGGGAGAAGGAAGTTAAAAATATGCTAATATTTAAAGTTGGAAAGGCACCACTTATTGATCTGAACTGTGCTAAAGCATAGTATATAGTGTCTTAACTGGTTAATTGCTCCTCTTGTAATATAAAATTAATGAAGATCTTTGCCGAATGGATATTAACACATCAATATCAGGCATAATTCTTAGAATATGTGCGCCGTTTCTTTCTAAAAGGCTGATTAAAATGTAAATACATTCATTCGCACACACAGCTATTTTATCTCCTATCACTGCTCTGCAGAATGTTGTGGATGATGGAGATGCATGGATTATTAGGTTTTTGAGCTCTTGCATTTATAAAAAAGCTCCAGTAACACATAATGGGGTGGCTATATAAGTTTGCTTTTGGTGGGTCCTATACAGCTAGTAATAACCATTTTCTCTCCATTATTTTCTTATTAGTTGTGTACAGTACATTCAAGATTTATCTTACATTTAATTTTGTTAAATTGATGTTTATTTAAATTATTTCAGTATCATGTGTTACCATGGTGTTTAGTATCCGTGTGACTGATACTATGGGCTCATCATGAAAATAAGTGGGTTTTTTTGTTTGTTTGTTTGTTTTTGTTTCAGATCAGGTAGGCAGAGATGGTTTTTTGGAGCATTTGTAGACAAACTCAGGAAATGACCTTGAGCTCAGCCATCGAGTGAATGAACAACTATTGCTGCGTCCGAAATCGCATACTGCTTAAGTAGGTACTACATTTAAAATTGAACGTACTACCCGACCTCTAAAAAGTACGTTCTATATAGTATGTGTTATGTTCCATGTCTGTCTGGTCTCGTTTTTCCCCCTGTCTTTGTATTTTTGGTTTAAACCTCATTATGTTTTGATTAGTTTAGTCGTCTCACCTGTTTTGCTCAGCTGCCCTCACATTTGTCTTATTAGTTCTGTGTATTTAAGCCATTGTCTTTTGAGTTCACTTCATGGTCAGTTAAAATCTTGTTGTCTTGCACGTTGTTTTCCTGTTTGAGTTGCTGCCTCATCAGCTTTTGTTTTTTGTGTCGCAGTATATTAAAAGAAGTTTATTGAACTTTCTGTGTTCGCTGCTCTTTGCCGTGCTGAGAGGCATTGGCTTCTCTCGCACACAGCAAGTACGTCACTCATGACAGTATGAATGTGGGTAGTATGAATGGAATTCGGACGTACTACATCTGCCATATTGATGTTGTCACGTGTCATGTGTCGTCACAACAGCGCAACAATTTAAACTTTCAATAAGTGATCCGCATTTATTTAGATACACATGTTAAACAAGTGTAATTTAATCACAATAAATAACGTTTTTTTCTGAGGTATGAGCCGTGTCTCAACTTTCCGCCATTTTTTGAATATGACGCCTCCTCTCCCGGAGCCTCATGGGATAGTGTTCATGGTATGCCTACTATAGAATTCGGCCGGAAGCAGTAGGTCATCCGGGTGCTTCTCACCTACTGAATTTCGAATGCTATGAATTTAGACATACTACTCGCCTCGCATACTGTTTTTTTGCATACTGTACTCTATAGTAGGAAAGCAAGCGATTTTAGACGCAGCATATATGGTGCACTGGTGATTGGAAACAGATTTCAGTACTCAGTTGTTTGAGATCGGGTGATTGGAGCTGATCTAGGAACAGATGACTGCGATGCAGTGGTGACTGATCCAGGGACAGGTGTTTGTGACGTTTTGACACTAACTATGCACACACTGATTGGCTGATAGGAGAGGGGATGAGTCTCTGTCAGAGAGTGAGTATGCATACAAAAATTAACAGAGTAGAATAATCAGCTGATGTCAAAGAAGTTCACAGACTCTTTAGCAGCTGGAAACCTATATCAGGCAAGAATAGGACAAAATGCCAACACTCAATGCCTAAACATCTTCAAACTGTTTTGAAAAGAAGAGGAGATGCTATACCATCGTAAGCATGCACTCATCCCAACTATTTTGACACCTGTATCAGGCATCGATTTTAAAATGAGCTCATTTTGTGCATAAAATTGTAAAATTTCTCAGTTACAATTTTTATGTTATCTACAGTATGTTCTATAAAGAATAACATATTGGCTCACATCATTTGAAAAAGTTTGAATTTTATTTAAAAAAATTAAGTCTCAACAGCTTTCATTAATTTAAATGGAAAGTTTAGCACTGGTTTGGCACTTAATGTTCCCAGCCACGTCTTTCAAAATTGTCAGTAATCAATTAGAAAAGTCAGTCTGAGATAAAACTTTAATTTTACCTTCATTTTACGCCCCTGTGTCAAAATGTCAAATAGCAAATGACTGAGAGATATATATAACAGGCCAAAACATCCGCAGCTATACTGTTTCTCGTCACTCTGTTAGCATTTGTTAATTGTCTGCATTCGAAGACAGGGATTAGATACGGGGCGTGAGACTGCATGGAGTCACGTGACCATCTCAGAACTCAACACCACCTCCACGTTTAATGAGCAATTATCAAACCAAAAGCCCACTCTGTATCTAAGCTGTCAACAACCTTCCAGCCTCTCTAATGCGAGCAGTGTAAACTTTATAATTGCTTTCAACACAGAATAATGAATCAATTTTCTGTCTGATTTCCATATGCAGGGAAAATTAATGCAGTGTAATGCGCTTTACTTGTCTAATTGACTCCTTCATTTTATGCTGTGTTTCTAAAGCAGGAACAAGCAGCCGTAGAAGCAAGCAAGGGATCTGCATTTCCTTCTGTATCTGGAACAATAAATCATATATGTTTTTTTTTTTCTCATTTCTATGAAAATATTATTGACATTCACCGAAACCAGTTTCCACCTTTGCCTTCTATTTGCATCCAAGCGGTAACCATATATCAACATCACAGACACACATCATGAGAATAATATGAGCTATGTGAATATGAATAAAAATATGTGACAGCTTCACAGAGCAGAAAATGGCCTTTTTTGAAAGCGAACATTCTTGCCATAAATGTATTTATAGTGTTGTGCATTTCTCTTTCTGCAGGCCTCACAGCCCTGTCCGCCCGGCGAGCCTCACGGGATCTTCCGCCCCCTCCGAGTCTCTGAGCGCTGGCAGAGGGGCACACTTAGAAAATGTGTGCAAGAGAAACAATTAAAAAAAAAACTCCTTCTTTTGCCTGAATAAGAATCTTGGGGACAGTAGCTGGAAATGGAGTGTGTGTGGAATTGAGCTGATGGGCTGCGGAGGAGGAATGCTGTGTGTTTGTCAGGTCTGCCGTCTTTGTAGGGCAAGTGCCCCCATAAAACCTTAGTAAAAATTACCTACATTATGCAGTAACTGCATAGCAACGCCCTGGCTACCAATCGTAGCTGCTGAGCATCATTCAGGGGTGAGCAGCACTTACATTTACTTCAGAAACTGTAAAAGCCACCAATGGTAGAAGAGGAAATGTGAATGTGTTTAGAAAATGTGTTTTTTTAAAATGTCATTGTTCTAAAATTTTATTTGGTGGTGCTAATGGTGCAGGAAAATGGTTTTGGTGATGGGAAAGAAATGAGATGGAAAGAAAAATGCTATTTCGGTGCTTTTGCATTATCCTAACAAATTTTACAGTTGCTCAAAGACAAAAAAAGAAAAGAAAACATGTTGTGCTCTCTTGATGAACTTGCAAAACATTGCTTGTCTGACAGTGGTGATGGAAATAATATCAGATGGGAGGAAAAATTATTTTGAAAGCGTATGCAAAATCTTTTTGTCCTCCCAGAAAACGCAAAAGCGCTACGTTCTTCGGGAGGACATTAAATGTTTGCTATCAAAGCGTGTTACATGCAAAACACTTGCAAGCTTGAGGTGTCTCATGTTCACTTGTAAATCTTTTGCTTTTTCCAAAGAAATTTTCTTTACATGCAAATGTTTTGCTTTTTTACAATAAACGTTGCGTTCATTTGCAAATCTGTTGCGTTTCTTTGACTTTGCATTCACTCACAAAACTTTGGTGTTTGCTGGCAAAATGTTTTCGTTCGTTCTTTTGCGCTCTTTTTAGTAACTTTGCATTTGCTTGCAAAAGGGGATGGAACTTATATGAGTTTGAAAACCTATATTCAGAAACAGTAAAAAATAATTATTATAGGATTTTCATGAAAGGTGTCAATTTAAGAACTTAACAATCAGCTTTTAAAAGATTTACGTATTTAGTTTGCAGCTTTAATACACAAGTTTACATAATACTTTTTTATTTAACTATATTATTAAGTTTTTATTATAATATTCCAACATAGTCTCATGGTCATTTTGTACGTATTCAAGCAAGGTGGAAAATATGTGCTAATTCTGACAAATTCGTACGACCTCACTTGAACGATTTTGTACGATTTTTCAAAAACCCCAGTGACGGGTAGGTTTAGGGGTGGGGTTAGATATAGGTCATTCATACAAATTCATACAAACAGGCAACTCATGAAATGCATACGAATTAGCGCAAACTAGCCAACTCGTAAAATATGTACCAATTGTTGTGAGGCTGGGCTGAATATTCAGTTAGTATCACTGGTTATGTTTCCATGGGTTAGTTCACCCCATAATGAAACTTCTGTCTTAATTACTCACCCTCATGTCGTTCCAAACCCATAAGACCTTTGTTCATCCTCTGAACACAAATTAAGATATATTTAATCAAATCTGAGCGCCATCTGTCCCTCCATAGACAGCAACGCAACTGAAATGTTCCCAGATCCAGAAATGTATTAAATACATCGGTAAAATAGCTTAACCTCAGTTTTGCAACACTACAAGAATACTGTACTTAATTTTTGTTTTGTTCATTTAACAAGTCAAAGCGGACAAAATCGTCACTTCCTGGTAAACTGGCACTCAGTCTCATGGCAATTCATGCATATTTTACAAGGGGGCTATTTCTTGCTTAATCGTACATATTTTATGAGTTGTCAATTGTATGAATTTTTACGAATTACCTTCACCTGACCCCATCCCTAAACATACACTGGGGTTTAGACAAATCATTTAAAATCGTAAGAGTGAGGTCATACAAATTTGTACGAACTACAACGAATTTACTACCTCATAAGAATATGTACAAATTGGTTGTGAGACTCTGTTGGCTGGTACTGTTCCATTACGAGGCTGGGATGCTAGTTTGAGGTGGTTTATTCTGGTCCTTTGCCTTTGTACTTGACAGCACATGACAAGCTAAAGACCAGCTTAAAGGCACAATATGTAATTTGAATGAATGAATAAATGAATATCGCACTTATATAGCGCTTTATCATGTATGGTCATACATCCCAAAGCGCTTTACAATCATGAGGGGGGT
>JAUCNO010000460.1:7033-76649 GCA_032353835.1 Enteromius viviparus
AAAGTTACATATTGCTGCTTTATGCCAACGAGCACTATGTTGCGATGCATGAATATACACGTGCTGCGTCTCACTCTTTCCTTGCATCCACAAGTGAACATACTCCTCAGTCTTCCTAACTTTTGTTTCTAATTTTACTTTTAGGTTTTACCTCGTTATAATCTGACTCCAATTTTATTATTATTATTAAATTTAGACTATAATCATGAATTTGAATGCTGATTTTGAATTAAGTTTACTTAATTTAAAAGCCTGGTCCTGCTTTCTTTTCATTTACCCGTCTGGCAGGTGACCTTAAGTTGTCAGAGTCTGGCCTCGGCCGGATAGCCATCTTGTTACATAAGCTTGCTAGTTCTGATAATTACTTAGAGGTTGGAGATTTTTACTAATATCTTTTTGTCAGCCGCCTACTGCTTGCTTATTGCAAAAAGATAGTTTTACTTAGTCTTCTCCATACCAACTTGTTAACTTCAGCGATAGCAGGAATCTGAGAGTCTTCAAATAAAACATGCCTACTGCTCTACTTTTCTTGCACTCCCAGTTTGTCATATCCT
The DNA here is from genome assembly GCA_032353835.1 of Enteromius viviparus. Taxonomy (NCBI): domain Eukaryota; kingdom Metazoa; phylum Chordata; class Actinopteri; order Cypriniformes; family Cyprinidae; genus Enteromius; species Enteromius viviparus. Next base: position 7,588 of record JAUCNO010000460.1, read on the forward strand.
AGCCATAACACTTATGTGCACTAAAGCATCCCCGCAATCTACTGGTCGTAAGTTAATGCAACACTCAAACACACAACACAAATTAATAAAGAAATGGTGTTTATTTTTTGTCAGGCAAAATTATATCAAAAAATGTTTGTTTTCGGTCCGAGTTCTATTGTTGTTGCCTGCTTTTTGTTGCGGGAGATCCACTGATTTTCCTTTCTCACGCAGGTCAAGGCAGAGAGTTTACATGTCATTCGCAGACGTGCAAGTTCAGTTTTCATTAAAAGATTAAATTTCTTCAAACCTTACAATGTGTTCTTGGGACAGATAAAAGGTCCAAGTCTGAAGACCTTAAAAACCGGCCCTCTGAGTGTTTATGCAAAAGATCCAGAATATAAAGAGGTGCCTGACCATGCAAGGCTCTATAAGTGATAAGTAAAATTTTAAACTGCACTCTGAATTCAACAGGAAGCCAATGAAGTTCCTTAAGCACAGGTGTAATATGCGACCACTTACTGGTACCAGTCAGGAGCCTTGCAGCTGCATTCAGTACAACTTGCAGGCGCTTTAAGGAAGACTTATTCAAGCAAATTATACAAAACATTGCAATAGTCTAATCGAGACGAGATGAAGGCAAGTTGAAGTTCCTGTGCAATGTCAGGGAGGATGAGGAGCAGGTCCTGCTGGTAGGCCCACCAGGACCTAGTTCCCCGAACTTATACCTCTCGTGACAGTCCCTCCTTGGGCGCACCCAGACCTGTGGATGCTCCACGTCTGGCCCCTGGACAGGACGCGGAGTTTCTAAGTGGACTACCTCAAGGGGTAGTTGACACGATTTCTTCTGCGAGAACACCTTCTACAAGCACTGCCTACAGGCTGAAATGGAACCAGTCTGGTTTATGACATCAGATCCACAAGAGCACATATTCACATAAAATATGTCAATTGTTTTTGTATTAAAAATTGAGACATTTAATTTATGGCTGTAGGGAACCAACCTAGTCCTAGTATTGGTTGTAGTAGTAGTAGTAGTAGTAGTACGCGGCAACATTAATTAAATTCCTCACGGCTCAACGTATAGAAGATGTTCTGGCGCCCCATTGTCTGTCGCCAAGCCCTTCTCACGAGAAACAGGAAGAAGACCCCCGACAGGTTTAAGGCTTTTAAAGAGTTACCTGTTTTCTCGGACCCACTGACCACGCATCGAACTTGTGCAGAATGGACTCCCATGACTTCGCATGAAACTGATGCAATTAACAGATAGACGAGAGTCACCGGATCAAAACCATCTGCTCCCAAGTGTGAACTTTGAACTTCGGACAATGTAAATTTCTGACAAAAGACAATCTGCGCAAACAATGGTTTGATTTATTCGCTGGGAACTGCAAAAACTGGTCTTCACTATGTGTATGCGTGGGGCGCAAGTATGACCTCGGTCACACATCCTTGCACGCACACCCTTAAGGAAAGCCCGCGAGTTTGCCCAGTTCCAGAACAAAGACATTCCCATATAGAAATCTGCGTTTGCATGTTTCACTAAAGAATTAACATGTATCCTATTTGTTTGCTCACTATTCTGTGTTGTTCTTGTGTTACCATTATTCTTTCTGAAACTTGAAATGCGTGCGTGTGTGTGTGAGATGAACGAAAATATGAATTAAACTATGTAGGAAGTTATCTAGAGGTGTTTGATATGCCAAGATAGCGGTTGAAGTGTTTTCTGAACCAGAAAAGTCAATATCTGTAACCAGAAAAAAATTATTGAACTTTATTAAAGTCATATATTAAACCTTGAGACCACCTTCTTCAGAAACTGTGTGTAATGCATGTTAATGACCCAGCATATGCATTGCGACGGAATCAATCACAGTAGAGGGACCGCCCTCAACGCTCCCGGATTGGTCCTCACACTTCGTGGGAGGAACGAAACTCCAAAGTTCAAAACATGGCCCACAGGAACAATCTGTGTGTGTTCGGACTTAAACATCATCTTCGAGATCCACCACCTTGGACCAGAAGGAAACTCCAAACTCCAACTCGGAAGAAAGGAAAGCCATCAACTTAAAGAACTGAAGAAGGATAAAAGAAGGATACTAAGAAGGATAAAAAAGTTCATAATGACTGAAATGATGTGTTACTGCTTTATTGTGGCTAAACGATAGACATACACGACTATACGCGAACGCCGGTCTGCTACTAGCCTGTTCTCCCTCACAGCCGTGTTTTTGAATTAAAATGGCGTCAGAATAAGGCATATATTGTCACTCTTGGTAAATCTGAGCAAAGATGACTGTGAAAATAAATCTGGTCCACCACACTGGTTTGTTTACATCTACCACAATTCCTTGCGCTTAGGCAGTTTTGCGCATTTTGCCTGGACCGCTACAAAGTCGTGAGTCGTGGTTTAAAGTAATTTGCATGTTTTATTACGTTCTTTAAGAGCAATAACATAAATTTTTAATTTGGGGTGAATTATAGACATGTGACAGTGTGTTAAATGTATTCTAGTTTAGAGATGATCTTTCATCAAGATTTAAACGGTTCTAGAGTTTAGTCACTAAACCGCTGCGGTTGATTTTCATATTCTAGATATTATCAACTGAGCAGAGACTATAATGTGAGAGGAGCTCGCTCAATAACTGAAGAGCTGAAGCAATCAGGGCTTTATTAGTAATGAGCAAGATTGTCAAACGCATGTTTTATTTGACAGAGAACCGATGCAGTGCTGACAGAGGCGGGCTAATGTGATCACACTTCCTGGTTCTGCTGCTGGAGTTTGATTATTAAACCTGCAGCAAAGCATTATAATAATCTCATGAATGCAGGAATGAACTGTAATGTATTTGACACTGAGAGCATGAGAGCATCATAATATAGACATGTTTTTAAAATGAAGAAAGAGGTTTTGCAAATGCACAGGATGTAGCTTTCTAAAGAAAGATTGCTATCGAAGAGCATCTCTGATAGCACGACTAGACTTAGTAACACATCTCAGTTTCTCCAGAAGTAAAAAAGACCAAAGTAAACTTACGTTTCAAGCTAAAGTTTCAAAAGAGTTATTTTACTCAGATTCACCAAAACAACAAACTCATTCAAAAGCCAGAGATCTCATTATGAACTCAAATATTTTGCATCAAATTCAAATCTCACCAACAGCCAAATAAAAAATTTTTAGAAGAAAATACAGTTACATTTAGGCCTGCAGGTTACAGTTTAGATTGAAGCAGCAGTCAATAATTAATTTTGGTTAAAGAAATTATGATATTTGAGAGAGTACATAACTAGCCTGTTGCCTCGCTCAAGGGTCTCAGTCGAGTTATTGAAGGTGGAGAGAGCGCTGGTTATTCACTAACTGGTTCTACTGAAGCTGTGATCCGATTGGTCCTCTCTGCTCTGGTGGGCGTGGCTACTGTCAGTATTCTGGTTTATCAGATCCAGAAGAACTCAACAAGATCGAGCACATATTCACACACCAGTTACATGATTGATGATGTCATTCTAAATATTTGTGAGGTTTATTCATTTATATCTATGTTTGTCTTTTTTAGGAAGTATTGTAATCTAAAGCAGACGCTGAACTTTAAAGCTTCATCACGTGTGGTGTTGTTATATTAAATACAGATTATTAAAATTACTTTATTGATAATATTCAGTACAACAAGTGTCTGGCGCTTTTCACATGTTTCTCAGAAGTCATTATAGATTGATGTAATGTCAAAAAATGAAAGGTGTATTGTGAAAGTGCATCATAACAGACTTTGAATTTTAACAAACAGAAGATCAAGGTATACTCACATCTGTTTCAACTAGAGTTATTTGAGTTATTTTGCTCAAATTCACCAAAATACCTGCGAAAATTAAATCTCGTTACCAACTCAAAGAGTTTATGCAGGTTAGTTGTAATTGTAGTTAGTCATGCTGTTCTCAAGAAAAATTAAGTCTGGTTGACCATATATGGTTTTTCTTGTGAAAGAGTTTGACCAAGATGGAGACTAACAGGGATAACAGGGCTGGTAACTTTCCAAGACACAGCTCACACAGGACCAATAATTAATGTGAAGAATGAAGCAGATCAGAGCGGAAGTCCACCATCATCTCCACTCTTTTGAGTTTTTGATCAGCACCGCTGCTCTGCCAAAAACATCCGAATAATTGAAAACCTGTAGTTTTGTGGTGTATTCTGCTGAATGTTCAGCAGTTCATCTCAGGTGAAGCTGATCGTGTTTGACAAACAAAAAACAGGAAGAACTACCTAAAACGACTGGAGAACCAAGCACCATGCCTGCCATGTGCAGCACCATCTTGGCATCACAATTACCATATAGCGTCATAACATAAAAAATGTATACACTCGCTTTATTAGGCACACCCGTCCAACTGCTCGTTGATGCAAATTACTGATCAGCCAATCACATGGTGGCAACTCAATGCATTTAGGCACGTTGTCATGCAGTTCAAACCGAGCTTCAGAATGGGGAAGAAAGGTGATTTAAGCAATTTTGAGCGTGGCATGGTTGTTGGTGCCAGACGGGCTGATCTGAGTGTTATGTCTTGTGTAAAGTAATCAGACCTGTAAAGTATCTTATTTAAGTTTTGATTAACATCAGCAAGATGCACTCGAACAAAACCACATGTACATTTTCAGTAACTCTTTTTCTACCTTCTTTTTCTCTAGTTCCACTATTAGGTAGCGACATCTAGTGGTACATTATGGTAACCACACTGAGTATTTCAGAAACTGCTGATCCTCTGGGATTGTCACGCGCAACCATCTCTAGGGTTTACAGAGAATGGTCCGAAAAATGGAAAACATCCAATATGCAGAAAAGCATCTCTGAACACACAACACGTGGAACCTTGAGGCAGATGGGCTACAGCAGCAGAAGACCACACTGGGTGCCACTCCTGTCAGCTAAGAACTGGACACTGAGGCTACCATTCGCACAGGCTCACCGAAGATTGGACAATAGAAGATTGGGAAAATGTTGCAGTTGCTGTGACATCTGAATGGTAGGGTCAGAATTTGGTCAACAACAAGAAAACAAGCATCCTGCAATGTATCAACGGTCCAGACTGGTGGTGTCATGGTGTGGGGGACATTTTCTTGGTATACTTTGGGCCCCTTAGTACTAATTGAACCTGAGTATTGTTGCTGACCATGTCCATCCTTTTATGACCACAGTGTGCCCATCTTCTGATGGGCTACATCCAGCAGAATAATGCACCGTGTCATAAGCTGGAATCATCTCAGACTGGTGTATAATACACATATACTAAATAAAACTACATTTTAAAAGTGTTCAGTATCCGCTTTAAGATTTGGTTTTCCCATTTCTTTATTTTTTGTTATATTGATAGTAGTGCTGCGCAACTCACTCCACTTTGACATGACGTGGAAATTTGCGCAGTGAGTATATGGGCGATCTATTTATAGGTTACTCTCACTTTGAGTCAGAATGATCCCTGTGAAACTCTTCCCTTTTGTTTTATCTGTACGCACATCAGTATATCTTGCTTGATCTGTGAGTGGATCAACAGCATGTTTGTGGTCGCTGTGTCTGTGAAGCGTTTCGTCATTTTCTAATATTAACCTTACAATTCTCCACATAAAACATGTTTCACACGACACAGTGGTTTGGCGTAAGAGCCAGAAGTCAAAATACTGATCTGTGGTTGGGGAAGGATTCAACAGATAAATATCACAGTTCAGTCCTGAGTGTTTTCAGGCATTTTAAGCATTACTATCAAGAGCTTTTCAGAGAACCCACGAAGAAAATGCTTCTCAAATTGGTTCTGTTCTGCTTGTGGCGTCTGGACGGTGAGTTCGAAATCGGTTTTTATGGCTCTTGTTCACGTACCATGTGTAGCAAATCAACTCTGTGCTGGATATTAAAATCCATAATATGATGAAAACACTATTAATTAACACAGTAACAAGATCGGCAGTTCAAGACGTTAACTTGTTAGCACTTCTGTTTTCAGTATAAATAAGGTGGCAACACTTTAGAATAATAGTCCGTTGTTAATAAGTAGGAAGTTACTATGCAGGAAGTAATAGCACTACACTGCAACTTAACTAAATACAGTGCATTAACTAATAGAAAGCAATAGTACGTATTAGAAAATGTAGAGCAAAGGTAGTTCCTTGATAATTATTAAATACAATATCCTCATTAAGAACTACTTGTAAACAGTTAATAGAATAACCAATTAATCACAACAGTAACGTCTTCAAAGGGAACAGTTGGGTTCTAGAAACCATGAATATAAATAATTAGAAAAATAGGTTAAAAGCATATATGATAAATATGCTGAATGTCATTGTTTGTAGACCTGACGTCACTTTTGGTCACTAATGCTGAAGAACCTTGTTAACTTCCAATTTAAATGATTAAAAGTATCTTAGGGAAGCTTCGTCAAATGAACATCAACTGATTTTAAAGCTTTAATCTGAAAAACTCTGTTCTGCAGGTGTGTTTGGTGAGGAAATGATGTTTGTGAGAGACTCTGATCTTACTAAAATAATGGAAGATGATCTGATTCAGTGGAGGTTTGGAAATGAAGACACTTTAATCACTGAAATCAATATAACAGCTGACAGCACGACTGTATGATGATGTTCTTGATGGGAGATTCAGAGACAGACTGAAGCTGGATGATCAAACTGGATCTCTGACCATCACCAACATCAGAATGAAACATACTGGAGTTTACAAACTACAGACCAACCGAGGGCTCACGCTTTTCTTTCTTACTGTCTATGGTGAGTAAAATATTTGTTCCACCTGTTTTATTTTTTCATCACCAGATACAATATTAATCCAAACACTGTTTTATATTATATATTGTATTTAAACAGTATTACTTATAACAGAGCCTTTTCTGCTTGTCCTCTCTGTGTTTGGTGATACAGAAGAAATATCAGTGAAGGAGGTAGATTCAGTCACTCTCAACTCTAGTCTTACTGAAAGAATGGGTTATTATGAGACTCTGTGGTTGTATATGAATGAAAACACTATAATAGCTCAAATATTCACATGGGCCAACATATTCACTGTATATGATGATGTTCTTGACGGGAGATTCGGAGACAGACTGAAGCTGGACAATCAGACTGCATCTCTGACCATCACAAACTTCACAACTGAACATGAAGGACGCTATCTGTTACTGACTCAAAGACCAATACAGTCAATAAAAGCTCTTAGACTCTCTGTCTACAGTGAGTAGAAATCATTTGTCCTGTTCTTCAAATATTCTTGATACTGTATTAGTGTTTTATTAGTGTTTATTGACGGAGCTGATCTCAGTTTGATGTGTTTATTTCTCAGACTCTGTACACTGTTGTTCTACGGAAGCTGTGATCCGATTGGTCCTCTCTGCGCTGGTGGGCGTGGCTACTGTCATTATTCTGGTTTATAAAATCAGATCCACAAGAGCTCAAAAAGACTAAATACATAGTATTCTAATGTTCGTTCTTGCTTTTATAATGGCAAGAGGTGTTGAAGTTGTTCCTGTTAGTTCTTTGTGATTTAGCTGGAAATTCTGTGTATGTAGGCAATCGTATTATGAGCTGGTTTTGTTTTTTGTGTTATGGTAGTTTGAAGTGTGTCTTGTGTTTGTGAAGTGTGTGAGTAAGTGGTATCTCATTATTGTGTGCAAATAGGTTATTTGTTGTTTATAACTCTAACTAAACTGATCTTTTAAACTGTGCAAAGCTCCTCCAGAAATTGAGTTTGAGACCAAGGATCTAGATCTATATTTGCATTTATTTTAAAGATATAGCTTTCTTATAATTGTTTAAGCAACTTTATGAATCATATGTAGTTTATAAACAGTATGCAATTTTTTTCTACAATAGTCATAGTCGTAATACAGTTTGAAGAAAGGTGCATAATATTTAGCTTGGTGCGCCCTCTTGTGGCCCCGGGAGGCTTTTCAGTCATTTTAACAGCTCAGTTGCTCATTTAGATTTAGATTATTAGAGTATATCCGAAATATATAAACATTATCCCGATAGTTTCATTATTGTTTTGTGTTTTAATTTTTTTATCAAATTGTTATTTTTTACCTGATTTTGTGAAGCAGACGACTTTTGTACAAGTGGAGCTGAAAGTGAAAACCCAGAAGCTATTAAATTAAATAAACCAGGCTTACTAGGTCAACTGGCCCCAAATAAAGTCAAATTAATAGGTTTTACTGTGTCTGTCTATTATTAACGCAGCTATTAGAAACTTCACGGTGGTAAAAACAAATAATTTTAGTAATTTAATACCAGTAACAACACAAATAATATAATGTGTAGCTTCGTAATTGCTAAATGTAGGATGTTAATAACAGTGGAAGCGCGTCATCAGTCTCGACGGTTAATGCAGCGGCGCTTCAGGTGATTTTTAGGCATTTGCATGTATAATATTATTAACCTTGAATTATTTTAAATAATGTATTATTCAGTAACATAAAATATAGCTATGTAAGCCACAAGTTGAACACTTTTTCTAGTTTTTATCATAAAATGAATCTCACTATACTTGGGTTTTTTATTTTATTGTATTTGTTTTTCTCACTATACTTGTTTTATTTCCACACACTTCCTTGCCCGCGTCACGTACTTCACAGAGGCCCCGCCCTCGGCGCTGACTCCTCACTCGTGGTCTCCTCTGATTGGCCGCGCGGCCGGCCAATGGTTCTCAGCCATCTGTGCAGGAACACAACCGAGCCATATTTCACTGACCATTCGCTCGAGCGCCATTCATTATTATATCGGGATCTTCATCTAATACAAATAATTTAACCGTGCAGAGATGCGGATCGCTGCTGTAACGTGCTTTATATCTGCACTAGCGTTTGCTGCATACGCAGATGTGTATTTTAAAGAACAATTTCTGGACGGAGGTAAATTTCACTTCTTTGGTCGTGCACTACATCAGTTATATTGTCACTGTTTTATTGAGATGGATGTATTTTTGTGGTAAATGTCAAAAGAATAGGTTTAGATGTCTTTTTATGATGTATTGAGCAAGTTTACTTTCATGCATTTCTGCGGTCAAAGCCTGTTGTCAGTGTTACTTTCATTTGCTGTATTTGCATACTAAACTGTGTTTTACAACTTAACCAGTCATGCTAATACATGATTTGTAAAAACGATTACATTTTTATCTAAATGCTTAAGTTACTTGTGGATTATTACAAACGAGATTTTTTAAAAGTGTTAGGTTTTGGTTTCAGTTCACTTTTTAGTCTATACTTTTATTGTTGTGTAAAAGAAATGCGTTTCATATCTTGTTGTTTTTAATAATAATTTGCTTAATTTCAATTGTTATATTTAAACTTGTTATACACACACATAGGTATAAAAATACAGCATTAAATATTAACTCTCGTTGATTTAAACCTAAAATTATTGCTGGATGAAATAAGCTGCACAAAGTAAATTTGATACCAGTTGACAGGACTTTATTCATTTCATTTATTCATATTGATATGCACATGTTGAGCATTCTTATATTTTCGCGTTGTCTCTCCAGATGGTTGGAAAAGTCGATGGGTGGAATCCAAACACAAATCCGACTACGGCCAGTGGAAACTCACCTCAGGGAAATTCTACGGTGATGCCGAGCTTGATAAAGGTCAGAGGTCATGCCTTTGTTCACCGGCACTCAATTGCTTATGCAAACGTATTCATCTTAAAAGAAAATGCAAATAAGTAGAAGATTGTTGATGATTTGAATTGTTGGGGATTTTTCTCTTTAAAGGTTTGCAGACGAGTCAAGATGCCCGGTTTTACGCTCTATCCAGTCGCTTTGACTCATTTAGTAATGAGGGTAAACCGCTTGTCATCCAGTTCACTGTGAAACATGAGCAGAAGATCGACTGTGGTGGTGGTTATGTGAAAGTTTTCCCCGCTGACCTGGACCAGGCTGATATGCACGGCGATTCGCAATACTACGTAATGTTTGGTAAGTCATGATTGGTGGCAAAAAAAAAAAATCTGCAAAACGTCAACAGTTTTGACATCCAAGCAGTCCAAACTGGTAGCATTTACTTTGACTATATTTGTGTCATTTTGACTTTGATCTTCCCCGTAGGACCCGACATCTGTGGCTACAGCACCAAGAAAGTTCACGTCATTTTCAACTACAAAGGCCAGAACCACCTAATCAAGAAGGACATCAAATGCAAAGTAAGTTTTATTAACGTAATTAAAATATCTGAAGATTTAATTACAGCTGTTGCAATTTAGTTCTTCCACTTGCGCCCATCAGGACGATGAACTCACACACCTGTATACACTGATCCTGCTGCCAGACCAGACGTACGAAGTCAAAATCGACAACGAGAAAGTAGAATCGGGTTCTCTGGAGGAAGACTGGGACTTCCTTCCTGCAAAAAAGATCAAGGACCCCGAGGCCAAGAAGCCAGAGGATTGGGACGACCGGGCAAAAATCGACGATCCCAAAGACACAAAACCTGAGGTCTATTTTCAGTTAACAAACTTGTAGTGTGCAAAAACATTTTTAAAATGTTGTTCTTAGACTTGAATCCAATGTTGTTTATATTTAGGATTGGGACAAACCTGAGAACATTCCTGACCCTGATGCCAAGAAACCAGACGATTGGGATGAAGACATGGATGGAGAATGGGAACCTGCCATGATCCCGAACCCAGAGTACAAGGTACAAACTAACAGTCCTTGCATAGAAGATCCTGATATTTCAAGATCTACCAAACATGAAGCTATAGGGTGCTTTAAAGTGGTCTGATTGCTCTAGTTTGATGGTTTTAGACTTCCGACCACTTAAGAGTCCCGAAGAAGGTTTTGGGTTCATTACCGAGTAGGTTCTTGAAGTTTTTGAGAGTGATTTAATGTTATTATCCCATTGTCAGATATGTTCTTATGTAGAAGATCCTGATATTGTAAAATCTATTGAACATTAAGCCATAAAGTGCTTCAGATTGGTCTAGTTTGATGTCTTTAGACCACTTTATATTAGTTTTTTTTGCAGGTAAAGCTGCCAGTAGAGGGTTTCAGGTTTAAAACCAAGAAGGTCTGGACTTCCTAGGAGTTTTTAGAGTGATAACTGTTAAAATGTCATTATCAGAGATGTTTTTGCATAGAAGATCCAAAAAATGTAAGATATACCAAATGTAAAGTGCTTCAGAGTTCAAAGTGATGCTTTAAGACCATTTTGAGGCACTTTGAAGACCAAGTAGATCTGGACTCCTGTAAAAGATACTAGTATTTTAAGATCTACCAAGTAGTTTGATTAGTTTCAAAGTTTTAGACCAGTTTTGGGCACTTGGGAAACCAGTTGAAACCCCTTTTTTGTATGGTAAGCTGCGAGAAGGTTTAGGATACCAAGTAGACTTGGACTTTCCAGAAGCTTTTAAGAGTGATTATTGTTCTCATCTCGTTATCAGAGATATCCTCATGTAACAACTTTAAGATATGCCAAACAAGTACGGAAGTGCTTCAAACTGGTGAGGTTGGACTAGTTTTAGAGACTGGTTGTGTATGTTTGAACTTTTCAGGAGTTTTCTGAGAGCGTTTATTTATTAAGATTGTGTCTTACGAAATTTAGGTTGTGAACTGTGTGTCTACTGTGTTTCAAGTCTAATTGATCTTCTCAATCAGAATGATACTTCATTATGCAAAAACCAGTTTTACCGACCGGCTAATAAAGCTATGTTTATGTAGGGCGAGTGGAAACCAAAACAGATCGACAACCCCAACTACAAAGGCACCTGGATTCACCCCGAAATTGACAACCCTGAATACACTCCAGATGACTCCATTTACAAATTTGACAACATTGGTGTTCTGGGACTGGATCTTTGGCAGGTACGGTTTAGATTGGCATACCGTTAAGTTCATTTGTAGGTTTTGAACAAATTGGTTTTGTTTTTTGTTTTTTTTTATATATACTAAAAATTATTTTTATTTCTTTTTTACTTTTATTGCAACCATTTTGTAGTTTAGTGATCTTTTGACCTTTCTTACAGGTAAAAACTGGAACGATCTTTGATAACTTCCTAATCACTGATGATGTTGAGGAGGCCGAAACATTTGGTACAGAAACGTGGGGCGCAACAAAGGTAATTGTGTTTTGACAACGTTACAATTAAAAACTTGCAGTTGTTTATGCAACATTGCTAATTATCCGTAAATACTGATGACATGTTATGTATCAGGGACCAGAAAAGAAAATGAAGGACCAGCAGGAAGAGGAAGAACGTAAGAAGCGTGAAGAGGAGGAAAAGAGCAAGAAGGATGACAACAATGAGGAAGATGAGGATGATGAAGATGATGATGAGCCAGAGGAGGAAGAGCACACAGAAGAACCTCCTGAGGAGGAAGAGGAGGGTGAGGACGATACAGCCCCTAAAGACGAGTTGTGAAGAGGAGTTTCCTTCTGAATGAGCAGATCTGATGTGTTTCTGATGTCTTTTTCTTTATATATGTGGTGTGAACTTTTGGCCCTGCCCCTTTCTAGAAACATGTCGCATCCCGTAACTCTTTCTTTTGGTTTTGCTGCTAGAAGCCCCTCCCAGCACATTTATAGTACCACCTGATAAACTTTAATTAATGTTTGGGTTTCTGTTCTGTTTCAAGTTGCGCAAGGTGAAATTCTAATGTATCATTTGTTGGATTTGCACTTTTTTAAAATAAATGATTTATTTTTAAATGATTGTATGGCTCATATTTTGTGGATGTTAAATTATCCTAATATTTGGTTGAAAGTAAATGTTTACTAATCTATGTCTAATCGAATATTACAACAACAACATAAAGACGATGAAAAGATTTGTATTAAATTTAAGAAAATGTATTATATTTTGTGGTTTCATTTTAATTTTGAAGTTGTAGTGATTTTTGTTTGTAAATTTTTATAGTTTCCTGTTTTAAACATAGTAGTTTTTTTTCAGTTTTATTTATTTTAATGCAAAATGAGAAATTAGTTTAAACAAGCAAATAAATAATTTGTTTTGTATTGGTTAAATATAAGTGATATTTATTTGGTATGACAGAAAAAGTTTCATTAAATGGTTAAGCTCTTTAAAATTAAGTAGTTATATTAATAGTATATACACTACATAGATAACAAGAATGTTTTGAAATATAATAGTTTATATTTAAATGTCGTATGTGTCATAAAGAATATTCAGGGAGCCATTTTGTTGTGATGTGACAAGTCCCTCTTATTAATATCAGAAAATTTAACTTTTTTTATTTTTAATGACAAGACTAGGTGATTTAAAATGTATTAATTGGTAGTAAACCTCATGATTATGTTCAAAAATGAATGTTTATGAACAATAAACAGTGTGTCTTCTAGTCAATTAAAATCAATAGTTAGTTGAAAACTTTAGCTATAAAACCAGCCGTTTTGTGGTATTCGACATGCTTGTCACTGACGGACCTAGTTCCGAAGAAAGCTCTAGAAACGTGTTGCTGGTATTTAATCTCAAATAATGCCAGTCATTCATACGACTCTTATGGGGTCACTCTACGTCCATGTGTCCATGTGTCTTGTCCAATTCAGCAAGTAGATGGCGTCTTCCCATAGCACAGGCGCCTCATCCCTCCTGAAGATAGCTGAGTCACATCTCCACGCGCGCTCATTGAAGACACTTTCGAGGCGGTATTTCGCGGGGTCTCGCGCTCAAACACAATGCTGACGATCACTCTGAAGACCCTCCAGCAGCAGACGTTTAAAGTGCAGATAGACGAGGAGCTGACGGTGAGTGTGCGCGTCTGTGCCCGTGTAAACATGCCAGCGAGCGGGTAGGACGCGCTGGGAAACGCCGCGGCCTCCGGCGGCTGCCGCGCGTGAAACAGTCGCTGTCATTGTGCAATATTACATTATAACAGGTGACGTCACAGAGCCGCACATTCTAACGGCTTCTAATTTGTAAAATAACGGTCGCTTTTTTCACTAACGGTATGTTTACACTCTCGTCTTGTGGCAAGCCGTTTTAACACCTATTCGATTAAACTAACTAGTAATGTTACTTATTACTTATCTTAAATGCCAGAAAGTAGTCCAGTAGTGATAATTACATACTGTCTGTTTCACTGATAACTATCCATTACTTATTCTAGTACGCTAGTTACTCCAATAGTAACTCAGTAATGCCTACTCATTAGACAGTTCTACTAATTATTGTGTTGTTACTAGTTTAACGAAATGCAAATGGTTGTCACTAAACTCTTTGGTGGCTTGTTAATTACCAACTTGTTATGGTTTGTATAGCTTTTCTATTTATTAGCGCCAAATATGTATGTTGCTTTTATTTGTACCAGTAGAAGTATGCATTCCAGCTTTAGCCTACTAACCTGTATTCAACAGACTTCTAAAATGAATAAAAATAATGTATGCCAACTGTGACTAGTAGAATTTATGTTTTCAAAAGATATTTTTATAAGTAATAAATGAGTACTGTTTGGTAAATCTTACTAAAATGGTTAAAAATGCTACTAATAACTGGAATACACAGTAGTGTGTGCTAGTTTTGGTTTTATGAATGAATATTAAAACAGCCTGCCATCCTTCTTGTTTTCCTAGTATGACAATGCATTACTGATTTGGATTGTATTTATGCTATGATGTGTTATTTTTTAAACTTCATTTCATTAAGTCTGATAAATGTATCTTGGTCATTTAAATGGCTAGTTTTTGTAAATGGGTTGTTTTAAATTAGTCTTTGAATTAATTTAGGGTGACTTTTTTATGTGTACAGATGATGCAGTATCATGCCGACTGTGTTTAAGCAAAGAAATGAAATCAAATGACTTGGCATATGTCCACATGAATCCATTTCTTTGGCTCTTGAAGATAGTTTGGGAAGCACATGACCATTAGTTGCCAGCATTCATTATCACACAGTTCTGGAGTCTTATTATGTCCTTGAATTGTGAAGATGCTTCTGATGAAATTCTGTCCTTGTATATTGTAAATACAGGTAAAGGCTCTTAAAGAGAAGATAGAAGAAGAAAAGGGCCAAGATGCTTTTCCAGCTGTCGGTCAAAAACTAATCTATGCAGGTCTGTTTCTTTGGACATTTGTTATTTCTGTCATTGCAAAGCTTATATAATTACTTTTTGCTGTATCCTTCTACAGTTTTAATAAGGTGCTCTTCGAATATTTGAAATTGTATTTGTGTTTTTCTCTATACGATGCAGGCAAAATTTTGAATGATGATATACCTCTAAAAGAATATAAGATAGATGAGAAGAACTTTGTCGTGGTGATGGTTACAAAGGTAAATCTGTTTTATCTCTCACAGTTCTTTAATTGCCACCTTCATGAGCTCATTGCGTTTTTTTTGTTTGTTTTTTACATGTATATGCAAGTTTAAACCCATCATAGCCTTTAAAAAAAAATTTTTTGAAATACATTCATTCAAATTTTGGGATGTTGCATAAAGCAAGTTTTTCCAACGGAACTGCCGTTAATACACCAGCTTTTACTGATAAGATGCGCATGAATTAATTGTGTGATATATTGCCCATCCCTATTGTAAAATACATAGGAATTCCCATGAGATTGGGTTGGTAAACTACAAAAATGCTAATTTTTAATTTTTCAAGATTTACGCGAATGTATGGCCTGGTGTGCGTAATACTATTTATTAAGTCATTTTGGTGGATCTGTGTAAACGAGGATCATTTTAACAATATTGTCATCTATACACAAGTCTTGCCGAAAAAAAATAAATTTTTAGTTCAAATGTTTGTCAAATTTGGTGTAATTACTTCCCAGAACACTGTCACAAACACGTTCACGAACATCAGACATGAAAACGCAAGATAACACTGCCATTGCGCGTTTAATTTGCGCGCAAGTTTATTTTGTAGGAAAAAGAGCCAAAGTGCTTTCACTATTTGCATATGTTTTTGTTCTCTTGAAATGGTTTCTTTATCTTCATGTATTTTATGCGAAATTTCGTATAAAGATATTCGCAACTTTGGATAGACTATGTTAAAGTTCATTACCAGGTTTCTATAGTTCTCTGTGCAGTTGTGTTTGTTTTTCTGCAGCCCAAACCTGCAGCACCTCCACAAGCTCCTGCTATTGTTCCTGCTCCTGCTCCCGCGCCGGCAGCTGCCGTTACCGTTAGCGCGACTGTCGACGAAACTCCTGCACATCCGCCATCAACTCCTGCTGTGCCACCTGCTGTCTACACAGTGCCTGTATCGACCCCCACTCCCGCTCCTATAGAACCAGCGGCATCAGCGGAGCCGCCCGCACCACCCATCACAGCACCCCCTGCTGCTGAGGAGGCTGCTGAGGAGAAGCCTGAACCTGTTAGCGTGACTCCTGCGCCGATCTCAGAAGAGGAGGACCAGGAAGCCCAAGAGGAGCAGGCCATCGCCCAATCAGAGGCCAGGTACGGCCACACCCACAAAAAAAACGTTGTTTTTATCACTCAAAGAATAAAAATTCCTCAATTCTTCGTCTGTTTTGTTCAGCATTACAGATGAATTGGGTCTTTTAGAAGCAGCTGCATCTATACTAGGTACGATTGGGTTTTCGGTTTTCTTATAAGCCAGGTAAAGAGAAAAGAACTTGACTTTAACATCGGTCGCCTTTCATTTCTTTAGTTACAGGTCAAGCGTATGAAAATTTGGTTACGGAAATCATGTCGATGGGTTATGAGAGAGAACAGGTGATTGCTGCCTTACGAGCAAGTTATAACAATCCGGACAGAGCCGTGGAGTATCTGCTTATGGTGAGAGTTACTTATTTAATCTTACCCCAATCAGCAAATACATACATGAAAATACATTTATTTAGAATATCACCAATGAATTGTATGCATAATTAATATTAATGTGGTCAACCCTGCTTTCATGTTGACTTGCAATAGTGCCTAGCATTAAGCGCACAGCTTCACAAATGACTGAGCCGTTAACGTCCGTTCCTCAGGGTATTCCTACAGAATCAGAGCAGCCGCCGCAGGAAGTAGTGCGGCCCACGCCGGTGTCCAACCCCACCCCTCCAGCCCCACAGAGACCTCAGCCGCCGCCTGCCGCAGCAGGTGAGTGGACATGTGTTCACGACGTGTGGAAATCTGCCCTGCAGCTGCCGCCCTCTTGCTAATTCGCTGAACCATTATATCGGTGACACAGCTGATGGCGATGTAGCTTGGCAAAGACTAATAGATGAGGTGCATGAAAAAGTTTCCTTATTATAAGTTTCATATTCAAAGGTTCTGTGTAACTGTATTTTTTTAATCTTAATTAGTAGGTGGCTGCACTAAACCAAAAAGGGTGAATAAAAAACAAATACAAAACACCTCAAAATTACTAAAACTTTGACCAAAATTTGACAGCAAAACAGAAATTAATAAATAAAGACAAATTCAAAATATTTATAACTTTAATAATATTTAATTCATTTACACTACAATACAAACACAAAATTACAAACATTTTAAAACTAAAAATAGACAATATAAAAATAAACTTAAATATGAAAATCAATTCATAATGGCATATCAGCGATGCTAAAATAACAATTAATATCTTTATTACATTTTTATTTTAAAATTATAAATAATTTGAAAAAAAATAGTATTTTATTTGTATTGTAAATAATTTATATTAATATAATTTAAAATGTTTATTAAAAAAATCATTGAAATTAATATTTTTTTATGAAAATTCAATTCAAATAGACAGTGTTGCAGTAGGAAACACGATGGCAGCGCACCAGCATCCCGGGAAACTCATACAGCCCTTTATTGTCCTGTGAACAGGTGCGGAGTCAGGAGCGGCGCAGGCCTTGCCGAACCCGCTGGAGTTCTTGAGGAACCAGCCTCAGTTCCAGCAGATGCGTCAGATCATCCAACAGAACCCGGCACTGCTCCCGGCGCTCCTGCAGCAGCTCGGCCGGGACAACCCCCAGCTCCTGCAGGTGGGTGGAGCTTTGCACGCTTAGCCGCTACCATTGGATGCACAACGTTCAATCTGCGCTTGTTTTTTCCCATGCAGCAAATCACGCAGCATCAGGAGCGATTCGTGCAGATGTTGAACGAGCCGCAGGCAGGCGAGGCCGGAGCCGCTGAAGCCCCCAGTGTACCACAGACCAACTACATCCAGGTCACGCCGCAGGAGAAGGAGGCCATCGAGAGGGTATGCTAACAATGCTACAAAATTTGACTTGAACACGTAATATACATTCTGTGATGCTAGGGGACAGCGAACAGGCCAATGTGAAATTTAGTTTTACTAGATACCAAATTACACAAAAAATAATTTAATTAATTAAACAAAAATTCATATATATATATATAGTTCTGTGAAATTATTAATTGTGATTTATCACATCCAAAATAAAAGTATTTCTAAAATTATTTGTTTACATAATATATGTGTGTGTGCTGTGTAAATTTATTATAGATATATATAGACACACATGCATATATATATTTAGAAAATATTTCACGTTAATATATTAAATGTATTTACATATAAATTAAATATTCACTAAATATACACTGAGTGTGTATATGTATGTAATAAATGTATATTATGTAAACAAACAAAATATATACATGCAGTATATATATGTGTGTGTGTGTGTGTGTGTGTGTGTGTGTGTGTGTGTGTGTGTGTGTGTGTGATTAATCGTTTCACAGAAAACAAATATATGTATATATGAAAAATTTTATAACCTTTGCATAATTCATGTTTTTTCATTGTTGTAATTTGTAAAATAAATAAATAAATTGAATTAAATAATAAAATAAACTTTATATACATACATTTACACGTACACAATGCACTTGCATTTATAAAAATTCTTACTTTATAAACTAAAACTAAAACAAAAAAAATTAAATATATTACAAAAAATATATAATTAAATTTTAAGAATTAATTAAAAATGATTGAACATTTTAGCATTGTATAAATTTGCGTTATGTTTTCTAGTTAAAAGCTCTGGGGTTTCCAGAGGGACTCGTCATCCAAGCCTACTTCGCCTGCGAGAAGAACGAAAACCTCGCTGCGAACTTCCTGCTCCAGCAGAATTTTGATGATGAGTGAACATTAATCGTTTAGACGCGACGACACTCGGCGGACGGCAACGGAGAGAATGCAAGCGATGGGCCGCATGTTGCGCGTGTGTATGTATGCGTTAAAGTGAATAGGGCGTCGACTGGTCTTCCATGATGATTTTCATGGAGTTTAAACTGAAGCCATGATGTGATGTTATTATCAGCACAGCTTTTTTTTTTTTTTTTTGATAGATAGATTGATATAGCCGATCCTTTACAACAAGGTGCCGTTGTCTGTCTGGTTCCTGCTGCTATCTCTGCTGTGTGCGTCAAGTGAGATTTTATTATCAGTTAAAAACCTGCCAAGAAAGATCTCAAGGTCATCGCTCATTTCTTGCAGTTGTTTTTCAGTATTAATAATGAGTCGTTTCAATCCAAGTAGATGCCAAATTTAATTTGTTGCCAATGAAAACAAGGCTTTGATGGATAGACGGACGTCTCCTCAACACGTCGTGCCACTTTTGTTGCGTTTTCTCCACTGGAACATTTTTGGTAACGTTTCAAATTAAATATGATGTCTACTTATGCCATTTTATGTTATTTTTGGTGTTTTTACTTCTCATTATGAGCCTATGCTGTGTAAAATACAATGTTTATACAGTGGATGTCACAAAACTACTTTTCAACTCATCTGTTCCCCTACATAAACCATTAATATAACAAAATAAACCAAACTGTCTGCACTGCATGGGTGTTTAGTATCTTTAAACCCATGTTTAAACTAAGAACTGTTGATAACGTCTACGATCATGAGTTATTGGTTAAATAAGCATTAATAGTTGATATGTGACAGTCTAGTTGGTTAATTAACTAGATTTTAAATTTATTTCTGTTATTTGATAGGGCATGTTTAACAAAACAATCATCTTTTATTCTATTTCCTTAACATAAAATTAGACATTTGAAGAAGGTTGGTCGCCAAAAAAGGTAAAAGTAGCCTACATACAAAAACTGTAGCCATTGGTTTCCATTGTATGTAAGAAATACAATGAAAATCAATGGCTACCATCAACTATATCCAAACAGGTGATAGTCCATAGTGTTCTTGACAATGGTTGTCATCAACTATTTGGTATCAGTTGACAGTAGTGTATTATAGTTTCCATAGTATAGTATAGAAAAACATACTATGGAAATCAATGGCTATCGTCAATTGTTTGGTTCCCAACGTTATAATTTTTTTTTTTCAATTCTTAATTTTCAATTTGCATCCCTTTATTAACTCTAAAGTTCCCACTAGAACAATTCAGTACGCAGTAGAAACTGGTTGAGCAGTGGTTTTGAATGGAGCCCAAAATGCTGCAACAATTGTAGGTATTTTATGTGGTTAAGCAACTGAATGTGGTCGAGTGTCTCAGCGGGTCTCAAAAACCTCATAAAAATATGCATTGTAATTTGAATATTTGTATATTCGAGTAAAGGAAAAAGAAAACAGTGTTGTCTTGGTCTCTGCTGCACACTAAAGACTGTGCCAAACGTAATTAGAAACTGGAAATGGGTGAAATTAGCTGCAATGCTTGAAGTGGATGCAGAATGCATATATTTTTATATAAATGATGTGTCCTGCTCCTATAGCCTAGTTTTGAGTTAAAAATGCTGGAAGGGTATTTTTACTAGGTATGTTCTGAAAGGTACAGGCAAGACTAAGCGTCCTGTTTACATTAGGTGGTGCAGTTTTGGTTTTTAATTTCAGCATTTTATATTCTTTCTTTGTTTTTCGTCTTGGGGGATTTGATGTGTGGAGAAGGTGAATATGGAGGAGTGTGGTCTTAAATGCAACAGCACATAAGGGTTTGCTGAGTGATTTATGAATGTATTGTTTCAGTGGTGTGTGAAATAAACTGCTTTTAAAAACCTTACTTAAATGGATTAAGTTTCATTTTTTAATAACAGATCAGACTGCATATCTGTTTCTAAATCCACAAGAAGTGTATTTAAAAAAAATATTATGGTATTAAGAGATTCCCATACACTTACTTGAGTTATTACATTGTACTTACATTGTAGTTACATTACAACTTACAAGTGTAAGTTTATGAGGCCATCTACTGGCCAGAAGTTCAGCTCACTCCTCGTTAGTATAGTGGTAAGTATCCCCGCCTGTCACGCGGGAGACCGGGGTTCGATTCCCCGACGGGGAGAAAAGCAATGTTTTGGAAACCCTTTTTTGTTTTCAGAGGGTTTGGGACTTTTTTAAATAAAGCAAGAAGTAGGTACTTCTGTCAGGACCACTAAATTCAAATAAGACATAACAGGCCGTGAGTTTTGTGCTATGATTCTGTACTGAGCAAGTACTCCCTGCACATCCATGCAGCCTAGCATGGATAAGAGCAGGGAGAGCCACAGTAATAATGCAGATATCATAAAAAGTTCAATAATTTAATTTAATTTTAGAAAGTCTGATTCAATGGAGAATCAGAAGGCCATATCCTGACTGACAAAAGGAGGACTTGGGGATGGAGGAGGGTAATTAGCTATGGAGCAACACGAAAGCTGGTGATAATACTGAATCTTTATATATGAATCAAACATATTGATCCTATATATGAGTGATGTAATGAGTGTTGCATCCCTTTAGACAGATGTGGACTTAAAAAATGTGACTTTAAAAGTAACATACCGTACATGTTCAGTTGTCCAACATCTACCCCTTGCGGTTTGTTGTGGTATTGACCTGGAAAAAAACAAGAAGTTGCACCAGAGCTTATGAACTGCGAAAGATTTAGTCGAGGAGGATCAGGTCAATGTCGTTAATGCTCCTGACATAGTGCTACAGATGGAGGGAGAGTTGTTTTTTGTGAATCGTCAGCATTTGGCCCAGCCGAGACACTTGTTTTTTGCACACCACCAGGAAGTGTATAAACATATATAATGCCATCTACTGGCCAGTTTTTCACATACTGGAGTTATTACATTGTACTTACATTGTAGTTACTCTGGTCACGGTTGTGTGCACTCAAGTGTAAGTTTATGAGGCCATCTACTGGCCAAAAGTTCAGCTCACTCCTCGTTAGTATAGTGGTAAGTATCCCCGCCTGTCACGCGGGAGACCGGGGTTCGATTCCCCGACGGGGAGGAATACATTCTTTTGAAAACCCACCCATTATCAATGGGTTTGGGACGACAAAGGCTTTTTATACAGCAACAAAGAGGGGACTTGTGACCTCAGCTTAGGCACAGAGACAGATTGTAAGAATGAAATGTCTATAATGACGTAGTGCTCCAGGTGGAGAGAGAGTCCTTACTTCTGAGCCTTGGTTTTTGGCAGTGGTCAGGAGATCACCAAAATGCATATCAGGATAAAAGTCAGAAGTTGGACAACAGCCAAGACTTTTTTGGCTGCAGTTCTCTGGATGTATATGAGCGACAAGACAAGTTCTGAGAGGTCCACAGATGTCCAACATTTGATTTTCAAATTTCATTACTCTTGTATTTAACCATTAATTCAAGGACATACCCAGTCTGTAATCTACCCTTGTGCAATTGTGTGAATTTGACAATATAAACATTGCAAATCTTTAAAAAATAATGGCAATGTGATATTATAAAATGCCAGGTCTTTGTATTTTGTAAATATAAATAAACTCCACAGTGTTTTTTTAAAGTGAAGTTATTCCCAAAGAAGCATATCCTAGATGTGTTAAAGTTCTTTAGTCCAATATCTACCCCTGGTGGTTTGTTGTGGCATTTACTAGACAAAACTTACATACATACACATTACAAGCCCTGATGTTTAGATTAACTCAGTCCTAGAAAGATACTGCCCTAAATGTCCACAAAAGCCATCTGTGTGCTTTTTCAAATTGGGTCTCTCTAGCACTTTAAACAAGATATATTTAGCCCTTGTTTTTTTTTTTTTTTTGCTTGCTGACCCCATTCCCATGGAGAGTGTGTGACAGGTTAGAGCAAGGATATAACTGTCACATGACACACTTCAGCAGAGTAATGAGTACTGGGAGGGGGAGTGCACAGTCATGGCTTGTGCAAAGCAAGAAAAGGCCACGTTTGACCAGAGCTTAGGAATCGAGAAAGATTTAGTTGAGGAAGAGCAGGATGCCATCAAAGTTGCTCCGGACACAGTGCTCCAAGTGGAGGGGGAGTTGTTCTTTGTGAACCGTGAGCAGTTGGCCCATCTGAGTCCCTACTTCCGAGCCTTGTTTTTTGGCGGTGGTCTGGAGAGCACCCGGAAGCACATTGAGATTAAAGGAGTTGGCCGGCAGCAGTTCCACACACTAATGGAGTTTACGAAGAACTTGAAGCTGAACATAGACTGCAAGAATGTCCTTGGCATTCTGGAGGCTGCAGACTTCCTCCAGTTGGATAGGGCTCGGTTACTCTGCTGCAAGTTCTTGGAAAGACAACTGCATCTTAGTAACTGCTTGGGAATGATGGCCTATGCCTGGCAGCTAGGCTGTCTGGACCTCTACGCAGCAGCAAGGGATGTAGTCTTGACACACCTACCTGCCTTAGCCTCCGAGCAGGACTTTTTGTTCCTCCCAAAGGAAAGCATTGCTGACCTCCTTGCTAGTGATAACTTAAGCATTCCCAAAGAAGACTTGGCTCTTGATGTGGCCCTTCGCTGGGCAACATTTGACCCAAATCGGGAAGAGGACTTCATGGAACTGGTGGGTCTGGTTAGGCCCGAGTGCTTAAGTCTACCCTACATTACTGATCTTCTGACCAAGATAAAAAGTTCAGACCCACGTGCTAAGCTCATTTGTAGACTGAATGATAACTTGGCCAGCAGTTGGACTATGGGCAGGTCCATGCCTAGAACTCGCTCAAGGGAAACCCTGTTTGTTCTCGGTGGACCGCATGAGGAAGAAACACAGCTGCTGTATCAGTTTCACCCCTCCAGTGGAAGGTGGCAATCCCATCCACCCCTGCAAAAGAAGTGTCTCACGCAGTTTTCTGTGGCTGCAATAGGTAATAATCTCATCTTATCCTATACATTTCTTTAACTTTTTGGCTTAAGGCCAATATCTAAAATACTATTCTTGCTCTAAGGTGACAACATAGTAGTGACTGGAGGCTACTTCCGGGATGTGTTATGGTATAGTGTGGACTGGGTGAGCATTTACGAGCATGGCAACAAGCGATGGGTGGACGGCCCAGCAATGCAGAAATCCAGACACAGCCACTGCTCAGCGGCTCTGGAGTTCCAGCTGTTTGTGTTTGGCGGCAGCATGGACGAAGGGCCTGTGGCCGACGTTGAGAGGCTAGTTTTGGGGGCAGAGGAATGGGACACCGTCAGCCCCATGGTGCGGGCTGTGGAAAGGGCAGCCGTTGTCACTTTGGGGACTAGCATTTATGTGGCCTGTGGTCTAGATGAGAATGGGGATGTTTACAGTGGGATTCAGAGGTACAGGCCAGCAGTTGATCAATGGGATGTGGTGTCCTATTCTCCATTTCCACGGTGAGAAGACACAGTTGTGTTTAACTCGTTCTAAGTAAGGCTTGGGCAAGTCTTGCCCTCAGAGTGAACTTTTTTACCTCCAACTCATCTAAAACATCTAACAGGATTATTTGAAATTGCACAGGTTTAAATAATTAGGTTGGAAGCTAAACCAATTTTGTCAATTTTAACGCAATACTTTTTTAAAGATGCTATTACAGATAGTTCTTTGCTCTTTGGTAAACCAAAGTGAATTCTTATTGTATGCATGTGTACTTCTTTCCCAGCTACGACCTTCTCGCGACAGAGCTCAATGGTGCCCTCTATCTACTGGGAGGACAGGCTCTGCGCTTAGACATTGACACGGATGAGTGGACCGTTCTTCAAGAGGACTGTCTGGACAACAAATTCTTCACAGGCTGTGCCACAGTTAACGGGCAGATTTACATACTCAGCGAGAGGAAGATAAACAAAATGTACCCAAACATGATTCTACTGGACCCTTACATTGACACTTGCTTGGAAGTTGATGATAAAATACCCTGTCCTGTCCCCATAAGAGGTTGTATCACAATGCATGTCAATCCTTTCTAAAGCCATAATGTCAACACTATTCCTTCCGTAAGTCAAGGGACAAATATTAAACCAATGCAGAAAGGTTTTGTTCAACAAAGTTGAGGATAATCATATTCTAAAACATTTTTATTGTTATTTAAAAGGTCACAGAGAAAAATGCTGAATGAGAAGCAAGTACGCAACATGAAGAATATTATAAGAATATATTCCTCTTCTGTCTTTGTTACAAGTAATATAACATATATAAAATGCTGCATTAAACTCGGAACACAGTAAATTCCAATGAAAACTAAGAGGAAAAATCATACAAAAGCAGTCACAGTTTAAAAACATTAGATAAACAGCTAAAGACAGATGCATGGCTTTAGAACGTCAGTTATGGCTACTGTGCAAATAAAGCTTCTAGAGCAACAAAAATACTTTGCCTTTAGCCCTTGGAGCAGATTCAATACATCAAAGGGCCTACATCAACATACTCAGATGTAACTAAACCCTTTGACTTTTAAGATTTCAGTGCACATGCTCCAGTGAGAAATCGTCTGATTCCTTATTTATTAAGGCAATGCACACCCAAAGAGCCATCCAACATAATACAACAAACTCCAGTAGTTTCTTGCAACAAAATCTTAAAGTAGCAGAATCACTAAGGGTGCTTTTCCACTGTGTGGTACAACACAGCGGGATTATTCACACGTCATTATCGTTGCGCTGAAATCACAAAATCACTCCTGGAAAACTCTTTCATTCCACGTTGCCCTATCAAGCACTCACTCGATCTACAAAAGGAACATCTGCACTTTCTAATAGACTACAAAACTTGTTAAAAGATGGTGCGCTCGTTCAAAACAGTTGTGTTCTGTCCTTTACCGGCTGTGCGGATTTCAATCTAGAGGGTCACGCAAGTTTAATAACAGTGACGATTCTCTCCGGCCAATCAGTGTTTAGCAGAGTGTACACAACACGTATTGGTAATGGTACGGTATGCTTGGAACCTCATCTGAGGTGGGACTAAAAAAGTACTAGTTACCAGGTACTGAACCCAGTGGAAAACGCCCCCAAATTATACCATGCAGACATTTCACCACTAGATGGCGCCGCAAGTCTTTCCCAGTCATCCACCAATGCCCGTTTTACAAACAACAGCCACTGCAGAAAACGTACCCAACTTTTTCCACACAACTTAGAAGAATACCAAAATATCACTGTTCCATAATGAACAGTCGCAGAATTAGTAAACAACAATTCAACAATTAAATACTTAAGATGTCTTTTTATGAACCATTTTTAGTATTGCATACTTTTTAATCTGAGTTTAAAGTGCTACTCAGCCAATGCACTATAAATTATTTTAACTAATTAATTCAAGTTGAACCTATTTTCAGTATATTTCAATGGTGATGTGATAATGCCAACTTTTTTACGCCATCTACTGACTATGCATTATGTTTTCACTACAACAAAACATCAGCTGTCTGAAATTACAGTAGGACCTTGACAAAACAAGATAAGCCAAGAAAGTTGAAGATGATTTAACACATTTAAATACTTAAAGTAGCATTAGCACTATCTGGCTTTCGGCATTCTGCTATTCATTTTTCGTCTCTGATGTTTTAAGTTGTTCAGAACACAGTTATTGGCCAACGACGCCAATTTAGAGTTAAGGGCACCCTTTTTCTGCTCCCAGCTGTCTTCTTCTTCTCCACCTTCGTCTTCCTCTCCATCAGCCTCACTCTCTTCATCGCTACGTTCATCACGTTCCACCTTAAAAACACATTAGTTAGAAAATAAATGAGGGATATAACCGTACAACTTAAAGTTACTCACTTTGCCTGAAAAGACAAATTTGTGAACCATTCGAAGAATCAGCCAAGCCCAGAAGATGTGCAGAGCTTGAAGAACCAGCAACAGGCCGTTCAAGAAATAATACCCAGGGTACGGAGAAAAGACGTCCAACGAATCCACCACAGCTGTGTAGACGATTCTGGAAATTAACCGACATACAGTTTGTAAATCGTAAGAAGATTTAAGCCTTCGATTTGAGAAGACCCAATAAAACTGATTAGAAATCAGCATTAAATTAAATAAAAGAAGTTTTTACCTGCATGGAAACACCACGAGGCGAGTTACCAGGAATACTGCGGCGAAAACGACAAACAAAGCATCGCAGGTCTTTCTCCATCCAGCATAATTGAACATCTTAGCAGACTGTAATTCAAGCAAAAACAAAGCATTATAATTTAAACATTAAAAGTCAGTTCAGAAAGATTAAAAGAAGAAAAAACTAAAACAACACAGACTCCAGAAAAACATGGAATTCATGTTTGACAGAGCAGCCAATCAAAGATTTACCTCCAACAGGAAGTCAGAGGAGTCGTGGACGAGCATCACCAGGGTTCCCACGCGCACATAGTTAGCGCAGTACGAGAACGCGATGAGGAAAATGGTGGCGATGTGGTGAATGATCTGCTCTTTGAAGTCCTAACAAACACACACACATAAAAGTATCAAAAAGTATCTTTCAAACCCAATTTCACATTGAACACAACTTACTTTGCGCTTTATGTCCACCGAAACGCAGAGCAGAAGCGAGAGGTAGAAGGACAACTCCACGATGTAATACCAGTACTGAGCTTCTGCTACGGCCTGCAGAACAAATCACAAATAATATCTGGGAAAAGCACAACTATGGATTTGACGTCTCTTATTTCAGAATAAACGCACCAATGCTCAAGCGAAATATCAAAAAGGTACCATTATCTAGAAACATTTCATCCCTAAAATTCACTTATCCGTGAAAACAAACGAAACATGGCCAGTAATATTTGTCAGATGACTCTGCAGATGTTTTGATCGGATCGTGGGGTGCGGCGCTCACTAGTTCCTCTGATTTCTGCCTAATCTTGAGTTCCTGGGATTGTTCAGCAGGAAGTGAATGTGTGTGGAGCGCCGTTTGTTACGGACCTGTCTTGGGTATCCGCGCCAGCATTCCCGATGATCCCAAAACCACGGAGTCTGAAAAACAACATTTGACAAAAAGGTTTTATTACATTTTTATTGTAAGTGAAATGGTAATAGTAAAGTCTAATACATTTTATTTTGCTTTTATTATATTTGTATAATTTTAAAATTATTTTTTATATTTTTTATTATTATATTAAATGTTTATTTGTAATTTTTATTATATATTTATTTAAAATAAAACACATATATAAGCCAAATATTAAAATCATACACATTTATTATTATTATTTAAAAAATATTAAATTAAATAAAAAAATAAAAAAATTAATGAGAACTTCTCAATATTCGATTACATCTATTTCCATACGAGAGAATTGGGAAACCCCAGCAATACGGAGATACTCACGTTAATGAGCGAGATGAGACCAGCCGAGAACGCCATGAGATAAAACGCAAACCTCCACCTGAGGAAGCACACAGGAAAGCTCATGCCTATCAAATGCAAACACAATCGATCACAGATGTCTGCTGTCAGACTTCAGAGGCAGCTTACGAGGCTTCACAGAACTTCCTGGTGTTTCCGGGTCGGTCCTGGTTTCGGCGATGACGCAGCCAGGTCTGGATCTGATGCTGAGAGAGTCCACAGAGCTTCTCCAGAACCAGCAAATCACTCTGAACACACAAACATATCAGCATTTCTTTCTCTTATATTTTGAAAGCAATTAGTTGATATGTCAAAAAAAACTTTTCTTAATATTAAACTATATTTTTAATATAATGTAATATAATGAGCATAACCCTGAAATAATAATAATAATAAAAAATGTTGCTTAAAACAAACCAAATATAAAAATGCATAAAAAAGTATAACTCACAGTTACATAAATCATAATCACATAAAACTCTTTTGCTTTAAATTAAAATTAACAATAGAATACAAATGGACAGATTTGTTTATTAATTTAAAAAAAATATTTGATTTAATAATGTAAACATATTTGAATGTTTTTGTAACTATTTAATCATGTAATCATTATTTTTTGTGTATTAAATTATAAATTAAAATTTTATAAATATATATATATATATAATGTTAAAATATATATTTACATGTGTGTGTGTGTGTGCAAATAATATAGACATTTATTTTTTATACAGATATTGGGAATATACATATATAGAGAGAGTGAGAAAGAATATAGATACATAGCCTACGTATACATATGTGTGTTTTATATAAAAAATAATATTAACTTATATACATAAATAAACATACATAAATTAATTTAATAATTTGACATAATTCTACAAATCAAATTCTAAAAATCAAGAATTATCTGTGAATTTCCTTAATAATTATATATATTATTTCATTATTTTTATTATTATTATGTCTAAATATTATAAATAATATCATAAACTATTGTTATTTGACAAAATGTTGAATGTTTTTGAAAATTAACCTAATTTAGGAGAGACAACAATGCAAAATGCAAAATAAATAATACTTCAATTTTGATTTATATTCTAATAAAATGGTGTGAAAAATCTAACGATAATATTTTAAATACTATTATCATAATTTGATTAATAAGTAAACAGTCCCATTTAATTAAAAGGGCCATGTTCCTGAGTGTTTTAGTGCTCTGCAGCTGAACACATGTTGTTTGTGTATAAGACACTCTGGTGTGGATGTCCTGTAATAACTCACATGTTACAGATGGCCAGCACTCATGTGACTCACTAACCTGTGACGCTTGCTGCTTCTTCTGCAGGTAAAAGGCCTCTAGCTTCGGGACGGGCGTGACACGCACCCGAACCCTGTCCCGCACGCCCAAGCTTCGGCTGATCGGTAGTGCCACAGCCCTGAGACACAAACAGAGACGAACATGACTCACCGAAACACCACACCGCCTTTAACTCAAGATCTTTGATCCAGCTGTACCGAGAGATGTGGGCGGCTTTTGACGAGTTAACGCTAAGAAAGAGAGCGACGTGACAAACAGCTGGCGTTGTGAGCCACCCTTTCTACAATAAATATACATCCGGCAGGTCTGCACTTGACTCGCTCTTCCAGACCGGCAGACTGTGGTTTGGTTGATACATATACTGCTATGTAAAACATGCATTAAGAGCAGGGGTGTGAAAACTTTTGAACAAAATGAAGTGTACATTTTCCTTATTTTGCCTAAATATTTTTTTTTCCCATTTAGTACTGCCCTTCATAATACACTGAATCAGTACCCCCCACACACTGTGCACTGTATAATATCCTACATCTTTGATTTCCATTTGAAACTACTTTTTCTGAGATTTGCCCATAAAATAATGATCACAGAATAAACAAACCGTTCTTTATTAGAACAAATAAACAAGTGCACTGAGTATCCACTCGCTGCAGAAACACAATGGGGGCAGTGTAAAAATAGCAGCCTGCACCAGTGGTTTTTGTTACAAGGAAATATTGACAACAAAACCATGGGAAAACAACGCCACACTTTCATTCTGTCAGAACTGACACACTAAACTACAGCCTGATAGCCTCTTTCAATCATTCAGACGCAATCTGTTGAATAATACATCCTGGCTAAACTTAGAAAGCGTTCTAAGTGCAGTGGAGAGAAAACGCTTTGGAGAAACCCAACCGTGTATTAGTAACCCAATCAGCTAGTGTTTACAGTAATGATACGCTAACATCCATCCTTGAGGGACCAATCAGAGTTCACTTATAAGGTAAACATAGATGCAATACTGATATGTACCTTTCAAAAACGAACCGCAGTGCGATGAAACCCACGGCCAAGGGCAGGGAGATGAGCAGGTCATGGGGTACGGGGTGCCGACCCCCGTCCGCCGTCCCTTCAGCGATGTCTTTCCATGTGATGCCAGGAGGAAGCCAGAAATCCTGCCGCCAAATCCACTGGTTTACAAGTTCCTTGAATCTACAGACGCCAAAAAGAGAACGTTAGCAGATAAACCATCTACAGAATAAAGCAGCAGTTGATAAAACAACAAACTCTCATAATAATAACAATAGAATTGTCCATATTGGCTGAACTACAGGTGAGTTTAGATCAAATTAATAAAGGTAGATAAATCAATCAATTAACGAAAACAACGGCAAAGGGATTGAACGGCTGTGACGTCATGACACAACACAATTAACAATCGCAGTTATATTAGAAACAAGTGACACATAGTAACAAAATGTTAATAAAAGAATTAGCTACTGCTTTAAAATATTATTTTGAGCACTTGCTATGTTAGAAAAACAGCTCTCTGACAGGTGAGTTTAAGTTAATAAATAAAAGTAATAAATAAATAAATAATATTTTTAAAAAATGTTAATTTAGGCCCGCGAAAGTGTTAACAGGCCTCTATGACAGCGATTAGAAGATAAAATAAAATGAAATTAAATCGCACTAAATTAACAGACAGATGACACAAATTCATCTTAAAACTAAATGTGAACAAAAAAGACAGCAGAAATCGACAAAGTCTATTTTTTTATGATTTACCATAATACCATAATAACGTTCAGTAGTTATAATGGTGAGGGAAATCCAGTCCGTACACGCCCACCTCAAAATAACCGAATTATTAGGCTATGTTAGCGATGTACAGGAATATTTAAATACGTGATTATAATTGTAATTCAAAACGTCGTTATTACCCGTCCATGCTTCAGTGATGGAGAAGCGACGACGGATGTCGGTTAAAGCAGAACACGGGCCTCTTCGACGCGTCTTTTTGTATTTTATTCCCACTCTTCGCTATGAACAGTCTCCAGCATCATGATCGGTCAAAATCGAAGTGAAAACAAACGCTCGCGCTGATTCTTCCGGCGAATATTCGAAGGAATGCGCGCGACCCGCTGATGTCGACATTAACTCACACCGACCGCGTCAGCCTCTGTTTCCAAGTCTTAAAATAGGTCTTGCATTTGTTAAATTATCCCAGAATCCACAAAGAGGCCGAAGAAACGGCCACGTTCAGCAGCAGCATCTCCTCAGTCTTTCTCCCCATCAGTGAAACATGTAAGGTGCTTTGCTTTCCACAAAACCCTGTATAGACGCCCCCTATTGACCATTAGATAACAGTATCCATCTATCTATCTTTTAAAACTCTTCTGTGTTTTAATTGCGTATAAAATAAAAATCCTTAAATATACATTAGCAGGTTAATACCTTTATTATTTTGAAAACAAATGTCTCACTGTTACAAATTACTTTCCTGACTGACAGGTGCTTTGTTTGTTTCTGCCAACTTTCAGAGCCATTTAAGAGAGGATCGTACGTCAGTCCTGTCCTTACAATAATGTCTGTTTTCATATCAGCTGGGATTTCAAAAGGAAGAAAACAACCCTTATGTTTATTAATTGTTGTTGGCTATGTCTTGACGATCTCATCTCTTGGCTATTTCAGGATATTGTGCACAGCACACGAAAATACAATTTGCACGGGTCATTTCTTCTTGTATATGTTCCATCTAATGACAGTCCTGTAAAATGCATCGCATGTGTTTTATTTGGCTTTAAGCATGCATGTTTTCCCAGACAGCAGAACATTAAATCTAAATGCAATGTATGTGGCTAAAAGCCAATGTGTGCAATGCAAACACTGAGGATGACCTTATTATGTTGTATATAACATATTTATTCATAATGCCAGGCATGTTCTCTCTGCTATTGTAAACTTAGACTAAATATCTGATTTATCAATGGTATTTAAATAAACTCTACCAACTGCCTAGCAAACAGGCAAAATACCCTAGCAACTGTCTAGCTATGAGGATACAAAGCATAAGCACCCGTTCTGTCTATCCCACCTCAGTTCAGCTCACATGTCTGAGCTATAATTGAGAGAATGAGAGATAAAGCGTGTTAAAAAAGTCATGAGTGCTGTAAAACAGGGAGCTGGACGTGTGCCAGGCTGAACCTCTAATAGTGCCAGTGATTCGACCACTGAGGCCAAAGCGCTCGGCTGTGGTCTCCCTCACAGTGCCTCTCTGATGGCCAACAGCAATAGAAGCAGGGCCCCAGGGAACATGGCCAGGGATGCCATATTTCCCAATGTAGCGAGGGACAGAGAGACAGATTTTCCCATGGGATTCACTGATTAAATCCCATTTGACCCCATTTACTTTATCAATGCACTACTGATTTAGAATGAGGCAAAAAAAAGCTGTTTAGTTTCACATTGTTAAAAGAACAATATAGCAACCAGCTACTCGCAACTACCTAGCAACCAATCAAAACTCTCTAGCAACTGCCTGGTAACCAGCCAATGCACCCTCGCAACTGCCTAGCAACCAGACAAAACACTCAAGCAACTGCCTGGAAACCATTTGTTTCTAGGCGGTTCTGGCTGGTTGTTAGGTTGTTACTAGAGTGTTTTGTCAGGTTACTAAGTTGTTCTTGGTGTTTTAAAGTTTTTTTTGATGTGTGTCTGGTTTCTATGCCAACTAAATTATTTGATTAAAAGCAGTTGCTAGAGTGTTTTAGTTCGTTGCTTGGTTGTTCTTGGGTTCTCTGGCTGGTTGCTAGGCAGTTGCTGGTGTGTAGAGGCTTGTTGATAGGAGTGGTTTCTAGGGTTTGGTTCCTAGGGTTTCTAGGATGTCTCTAGCATGTTTGGTCTGTTTTGGTCAGTTGCTAGGGTGTTCTAGGTGGTTTCTGTGGTTCTTTGGCTGGTTGCTAGGCAGTTGCTTTTGAACAGTGTTTTGAATGGTTACCCGGTTAAAAAAACCCAGCATATGCTGGTTAGGTATGTTTTGACGCTGTGATGCTGGTTTATGCTGGTCCTTTGTGATTAGCTTAGCATGTGACTAGCTTAACCCAGCAAAAGGACCAGCTTAAACCAGCAAATGTCCAGCATAAACCAGCAAAGGAGCAGCTTAAACCAGCAATGGTCCAGTATAAACCAGAAAAGGACCAGCATAAACCAGAAAAAGGACCAGCATAAACCAGCAAAGGTCCAGCATAAACCAGCAAAGGACCAGCATAAACCAGAAAAGGTCCAGCATAAACCAGAAAAGGACCAGCATAATCCAGCAAAGGAACATCTTAAACCAGCAAAGGTCCAGCATAAACCAGAAAAAGGACCAAAATAAACCAGCAAAGGTCTAGTATAAACCCGCAAAAGGTTTAGCATAAACCAGCAAAGGTCCAGCCTAAACCAGAAAAAGCTCCAGCATAAACCAGCAAAGGGCCAGCTTAAACCAGCAAAGTTCTAGCATAAACCAGCAAACGGTTTAGCATAAACCAGCAAAGGACCAGCTTAAACCAGCAAAGGTCTAGCACAAACCAGAAAACGGACCAGCATAAACCAGCAAAGGACCAGCTTAAACCAGCCAAGTTCCAGCACAAACCAGCTTAAACCAGCAAAGGACCACTTTAAACCAGCATCCCAGCTTCAAAATATACCTAACCAGCATATGCTGGGTTTTTTTTTTTCCAACAGGCATACTATGTTGTTCCAGGTGGTTTCTAGGGGTTTCTCATATGCTTGACTACAGCGGTTAGTAGAGTGTTGGGTCTGGTTGCTAGGTGCTTCAAAATAGGTGACTGGGGTGTTCTGGATGGATGCTAGATTTTTCTAGATGGCGTGTAGGATGTTCTAACTGGTTACTGGGGAGCTGCTAGAATGTTTTGACCTGGTCATTCTAGGTGGTTTCTAGATTCCTCGGGCTGGTTGCTAGGTTGTTAGGGTGTTTTGACTGGTTACTGGGTTGTTTTTAGGTTCTAGGTTTCAGGAAATTTACTTACTTTGTTCAATAAATGCACAGAGTACTGCAGAAACAGTATGGGTAGCATGGTAGCATGCTTTTCTTAACAATGTCACAGATTCTTTTTTGAAGGACTGCAGGTCTCCTTTAGTGTCAGCAGAGGGCGCAATGCCACATTTGTTAAGTCGCGTTTCTTTGTTGGCAGTTGCAATCGCAGCATGAAGGGATTTAAAAAGACCTTGTTGTTTGGCTGTTTAGTTTATGATTTTGGTGTATAACACAAAAACAAACACTCTTTCGACAGTGAGCTGTGTATTTATTTGTAATGTCATGCCAAAGTGATGTCTCTGATTGTGGAACTTATTTGGTTTGTAAACAAAGAGACCAAAGAGGAGAGAACAATTTCTTTTTTTTTCCTTCATCAAGAAATTAATTTGGACACAATCTAAACTGATATGACGCAGTCTGTCTTGAATAAAAACTCTTTCAGGCTGCTCCACCCTCTCACATTTCCATGTTTTATCCTCTCTGTGGAGGCACCAAATGTCTTGTGGAGGTGTTGAAAAGAAACAGGGACAGCGAGGTGAAGTTCATGGTCCTTCTGTCCCAAATAATTAACCATACTAAAACAATCTAATGTTCAATTATCAAAAAACAAAATGAGCAGCAAAACATTCAGAAACCAGGCAAAACACTAGTAACTAGCCAGAACAATCTAGCAACCAGACAAAACATTATAGAACTGCCTAGCAGCTGTGCAAAACACACTAGTAAATGTCTACTAACCAGTTAACAGGGAACATTCTCAAAATTTTAGGACAAAATGTTGTTAAAGTAATGTTAATGGAACACTCTTATGCATATAAATCAATGCCAAAAGAAAATGTTCTGAGAACAACATTCTATGCATGTTCTTATGTTATTTGTACAAATGTTCAAAGGAATGTTCTCTATAGCAACTTAGCACGCAATCAGCCTAAAACACTCTAGCAACCACCTAGCAACCAGCCACAACACCCTAGAAACCGCCTAAAACAACTTGCAGTAGCAACAACCAGCCAGAACACCTTAGCAACTGCAACTAGCTAAAATATTATATCAACTACCGAGTACAGTAACTCGGTGACTAGCCAACATATTGTATCAAGATATCCTAGAAACCACCTAGAATGACCAAGCAAGCAACTAGTTTAACACAGTGTCCTAACTACACGTGACGCTATGCCGCGACATACTATAGAAGGTATCTTTTCCATGTTAATCTGAGGTTCTGTTCTTACTAACTGATGGAGAAATCATAGCTACATAGCAAATCACCATAAACACTCTAACAACCACACAGCAACATACTAAAATCACTGTAAACACCTTAGAAACTGCATAGCAAAACACTCCAAACACCCTTGAAACCGCAAAGCATTTTTAAAAATGTATTTATTAAATGGAAAATGTATAAGTATCACTCTTAGTTGCACATAAGTACACATGCTGTTCAGACACACGGAGTTCGGGTTTTGTCATAAATGTTCGCTGGTTTGCTCATCGAGAGATGTAACCCGATGCGGTTTTCCAAGTCTGTCATTGTCCTCAGATGATCTCAGGTCTGCTCTGCGTGAGATCATTTCATGAATGATTATCATTATCAAAGGCCGGTAATTCTGTTCCAACTGCATCATCTAAGGACATGGGGTCTGTGGATAACAGCCACCATGTGTGGAAAGATGCGCAGAAGAATGATTGCAGTCATGCAGCGGCTTTATTGCATGAAGTCTTTTTGGTTAACATTCGATCTATTCTCAATTAATACAATGAATAAAGACACTTCTGTAGAAATTTCTAGTAATTGTAAAGCAACATGTTTAAGGAAAAATGAAAATTCTTAATTATTCACTCTTAATTATTAATTATAATCATGTGAAAAAGTACAGATTCCTAAATTAAATTATTCATCCTTGTGTCATTCTGAAACGCTATGAGAATACTTTTTTTTTGCGCAAAGAAAAAATAATAACATAACTACACGAGTAATCGCATTGCAAAATGTTAAAATGGTCTAGCAACTGCATGTTTATCATGCTAAACCACTGTAATTGCTGTAGTAATTGCATAGCAACATGTTAAAACTACTTAGCAACATGCCAAAAACAACTAGTAAAGTCCCTGGTAACCACACAGCAACATGTCAAGACCACTCCAAACACCCTAGTAACTGCACAGCAACATGTTAAAACACCCTAGCAACCACACTGCAACATGCTTAAACCACTCCAAACACCCTAGTAACCACATAGCAACATGTTAAAACTACCTAGCAACAGCATAGCAACATGTTAAAACTACCTAGCAACCGCATAGCAACATGCTTAAACCACTCCAAACACCCTAGTAACCACATAGCAACATCGTAAAACTACCTAGCAACCGCATAGCAACATGTTAAAACTACCTAGCAACCGCATAGCAACATGCTTCCCCGTCTCAGTCACCCCAGAACTGGTTGTTTACATTGAAAATGACCCAGAAAATATGGCCATTTTAGCAGGGTTTCAAAATTAAATTTGCATTAGGTAAATTTTTCATTGTCGAGAACAGAAGTGTACCTCTATAATATTTCGCAAACACATCTGTGTTGAACTCAAGGTTACTAGTTGGTCATTTTGACAGGGTAAGTAGGTATAAAATAATTTTAACCAAATATTTATATAAGTATTATTTGCAAATAATTCAAATTTTAAAAAAAATCATATTTGACTGTTTTCTTTATTGTTCGTTTTATTATGAACAGCTGTGCTGAACTCTAGCTGGGAAAACCCTGCTGTATGGGGTGGGATGTGAATGGGGTGATTCAAGAATATTTAGAAATTGCATTTGATAGTTTATTGTGCTAAGTTAATTTGGCTGCCCTTGGCTTTCGGCAGGGGGTGGATTACCTCAGCTGTTATTGAAAGGTGCTAATCATTTCCTCATTAGCGGGTACACAAAATACTGAGATGCTGCCCTGCAACAAAAGGTTGAGTTGCCAACTCCTTAGCTCACAGGCAAACCCTAAATGAATGGCATCTAACCTGCAACCCCCCACTCGGATCATTATGGCTTCCACCAGTTTCCAGAACGTGTCTGGTCGCGGTCAGGAATTCACTTCACTTTACTGGCTGTAAATATCAAGAGGGCCAAGACTGAAATGTAAATTTTACCGTCTATTTTGTTGATAGATAAAAAGATAGGTCGAGAGAGCAATTATCAAGAACTGTTGCAATAGTATATAGAGATTAAAAGGTGTTGTTTTTAAAATATTAACCATTATAGGTAAAAAGTTTCTTATAAAATAAGTTGCAGCTTTACACGTAGGCCATTCAAACTCATCTGAATTTTCAAACCCATTCAATAATACGTCTTTCTTTGGAATTCGGTCATTTGAACACAAGCCACACTTAAACTCAACAGAGCGACAGAGCTGTTTAGGCATGTGTTTGAAAAATCACCTCTCTGTGCCGACCGAGAGTGAATTGTGCTGAGGAAGATTGCATTCCACTCCCATCTTAAGTGGCCGTGCCCTGCTAAATGTATCCCATGCTGCACTGGGCCTGCTGTGGCTTCCAGAGCCAGCAGAGTGCAATCAAAAGCCAAGCTTCAACAACTACCAGATGGCCGAGAGCATGTTTGAATGAGACTTCCCTTTCACAGACCACACACCTTCTAAAACAATGGTTGTTTTCTTAATGTTCCTAATATTAATGCCGGGAAAAGTTCGAAAATCTCTCAGAAGGACATGTCACTGGTTAGAAGTTGTTCTTTTGGAACCCAGGAGACTTAAAGGAGGTCTCTGTTATGTTGCAACTTCAACCCAACGAATTCACCCCACACATATCAAGTACAAACAAGGTCACATGGAAGAACAAACACTGAGAAAGCAGATTCTTTTACATTTTCAAATTCATCTCAGATGTTTCTCCTAAAATTACCTTCTTGGAGATGGAAACGTGTTAAGATGAATAAAATTAGTTTGGATAGCAGCTCAGATCGTGTGGCCTTGACAGTACCTGATGAGAAATGTCTGAGTTCATATTGAGATCTAAACCTGCAGACTTGATATTGGAAATCTGAGCACTTTGAGAAGTACTTATCTGAAACTCTAGATGACATACATCTCACTGCTATCAGAATAAATTGCAATATTGAGATCTTATCTGTGATTTTTCTTTCAAGTGTGCAATTAACATAATATCCCAAAAAAACAATGCAAGTGACCTGTTAGTGTGAATATATGATGCTATAACAATGGCCTAGCAGATATTGGAAGGTGATGAACTTCATAATGATCCCAAGCGTGGGGCATCTAACAGCTGGTTGGCTTCACCCGTCAGTGGAGGAACAGATCCACCCCCATTTGCAAACTCCCAAACGTTGACTTCAAAGCAGTCCCATGGAGGTGCCGTTCCTCCACGGCCCTACCTGACAGGATCGCACTTGCTAATGCTAAGCAAACAGACGTTTGACTTTGTCTTTTGGAGCAGTGTCTGCTCTTGAGGCCTACAGGAGAGAAAAGTAAAGTACTAGAGGCTCTTCAAAATAAGGGTGTAGAAATGACTAGGGGGACTAGAGACATATCCCTACCAATATCCAGCAACTACTTAACTTAGCAATAAGTTTGTTCAAACAAGACTGTTGTCAGCTTTTATGTCCCCACCAATGCCAAAATAAAACCTACACCCTTGCTTGTCAAGTTCTCAAGTCCTCAATTTCTCCAAGACACTAAATCAAAAATCAACTGGACACTTTTGGAAACCAAGGTTACTTGCTTTCGCAGAAATCTTTTGCACGGGAAGTCGCTATCACTTCTCAGATGTTCCACCTGAGAAACGTTTCTTCTTTAGCATGTCAAAAGACAACGTCTCAACCCACATTCAGTACAGTGAGCTCTCATAATTACTCATTTCAAACATTCATGTTCATTAAAGTCTTCTGAGCAACAAACAAAGAACTATGTATTTGAATTATGTAGGAGACAACAGCAAAATATCTGGTTGTATATTCTATTTGCACACTTTATTTCTTGTGCTTGGTCATTCTACGTGTTGTTTGCACAAGGGTGTTAGTGGTTTTGATGCACTGGGTTTCCTGCATAGTTGTCAAGAAGCCGGCAAACACAGCTGGCCACCTGATTGACTCTTTGAGTAAAACTGACCCTCTACGAAATGGCGGCAAACGTGACCACACAAGCACAAATCTAAAGGGAGGAGGGGGCGAAGGGTTTTTGGACCCATTTTAATGTCTGGAGCACATTAGTGTTGTTCTTACATGAGCAATCAGTATCACTCGCAGTTATTCATTCTAGTACAGGTATGTGAAAAAGTACAGATTCCTATACTAAAGTGCCAAAACTGTGAATCCACAAGCTCTGACCTTTCGTTCGTTCCTGTGCTATTAAAAACAGCTGCAGGAAACGCCGTAGACCATGGCTACAGGTAGGATGTTCTGGTTACCGAGCCGTCGAGCATCTGTTCTTTCCTTACGTAATGATATTCCAGGCTGTCCATCCATTTGTCCAGGGTACACCTGCTTTCCTTGATTTTCACACCCATAAAAGAGACTGTTTGGTGCCATTCCCCCAGCGGTTTGTTGGCTTGTGCTGGAACTAGTCATTTAGAGCCGTTAACCATTATCTATCTAGGGTGCTATTAGGAAACGTTGAGTTTCAAGTTTAGGCTATTGTTACTTGAAGTACTGGGAAGCAGTACATTTTTTCCTAAAAATGAATAAGAAAATATTCAAATGAGACAAACTGCTGACGTATGGTTAGAGTATAAACATCAGGTAATACGATTGGAAAGTTTTTATTTTGTTGGTATTTTTGGTACGTTTCTTTTTAATAAATTAATTAAAAACTAAAAAAGTGAAATATTTACAATTATTGACTGAATTAAAAAAAAAAGGTTCAGCACTCAAAACTGTTACTTCAGTTCACTTTGGAAAGCTTATAATAATCATGTTTTGGACATTTAGGGTCAAATTTGATGGGAAACTTCAACTTTACACCATTCGTCCTTGAGGTTTTTTTCTTAAAATACATATATGGAGAAAACTGTGATGGTAAAGCATAACTGGTGTAAAACATTTATGCTTTAATCACAGTTGGTGATATAAAAGCCAAAAGTTGCATGAGAAATGTTTGCTATTAAGTACTTTTCATCGAGAAAACGTTAAGATCTCTAGATTAGCATGGCATTTTTCTCAACAGGACCAGGAGAGTTCTGCAAAAGTTTAATTTTATAGCATCTAGGCAAAACATACTCTTTCCTATAGGAGGTTCATACTTTCAGAGCCCATTAAAGAAATTCCTCCAGTGGCATTATATAACCCACTTAGTTCGCAATATCTCACAGCTTTAGCCTCTTGTGTTGGAAAAAAAGTCTTTATGTTTGCTTATAATGGCTCTTTGCATGAATTGTGATGCCATTTTCACCTCAGCCAAAAGGGGGTCTGGTGGCCACTGGCTGGGCCATATTTTCTGGGTCATTTTCAATGTAAACAACCAGTTCTGGAGTGACTGAGACGGGGAGCCGCTGTGCAAATAATCTGAGATCTGGAGCACATCCAGGTTTATTATTGCTGAGCTCAACGACTCCCTGGCTCTGTCTTTCTAAGAAAAGAAAGGAAGAATGAGTTGATATCGCAAGCAAGTGCGAGGTAGACATTGTTGATGTTCCACTAATATCATTAAAAACAAGGTGTGAACTCACAGTTGTGC
This sequence comes from Enteromius viviparus, assembly GCA_032353835.1. Lineage (NCBI taxonomy): Eukaryota > Metazoa > Chordata > Actinopteri > Cypriniformes > Cyprinidae > Enteromius > Enteromius viviparus. Next base: position 49,042 of record JAUCNO010000460.1, read on the forward strand.
TTCCAAATGCTGAAGTATTTGACAAAAGCTTCCCAAGAAAGAGTTAATGGACATACAAGACACGCTATGACTCTGGACTGAAGAGAGGAAATGGGTGAGGATTACATCCTCAGCAGGACGCCGAGCATGGTAAGAGTCACAGTCTGTGGTAAACTATAGTCAAAACATATCAGGGTTCTTCTGTTACACAACTGAAAACCAAAAATGCTCCTCCAAAACCTTACCTGAAACCTGATATCCACTTTTGGACACAAGTTTGTCCAGGTTTTGGGGACTGCACACTGAGGGCACTTCTACCACATGCTGACAAAAGCGTTTCACAAAAGGAACCAGGTGTTTCAAGGCCGAAACGTTGCAAAAACTTTCTAGACGTTTATGAATTATCGCCGGAACAAACTTACATGACAAGTTTACAGTCGGGTTAAACCAAAAACGAAGACAAGTAGGTTCCCCGGAGTGCAAATTGTTGTTTTAGCAAGGCCCCCTGTTCACTCGCACTAGGGCATTGATTTGCGTTATCAAGACGAAGCCATGGAGATCAGCGTTCCCCACGTTTTTACGTAATTAACTACAGATGCGAGCATTTCATCCAAACCTGGAAGTGCACATCCAATCTGCAAAAGATTAATGACCAAATTAAGTGAGGAGTCAAAGTGGTTTTTCATTCGCTGCATGAATGGCGTTTATCTGAATGAATCTGCGGTTTTTCCCGAGGGTGTGGGGTGAGAATGGATGCGTTTTCTCTGGGGTGGAGATCTGTTTGGACAGGGGATAGACTGTGAAAAACTGCTGATGCAGGGTATTTCAAATCAAGACCGGATATTTAGCAACCTTGTGACCTTCCACGGATGTTTCCGAAACAAAAGGCAGCTGTCGATGGTTTAGCAAGGTGCATCTTGAGCAAACCAGCTCAGATGGGCTTCCAAGATGTCATTACATCACATTTGTTGATCTAGAACACATTCAAATGGGTGTTAGTGTATATTTAAAGGCACAGTACGACCACAAATGCTTAAAATCATCATATACTCACCAGCATCTTCAAAAGGAAAAATTTAGTAAAAAGCCAAGAGAACGGGTGGCGAGTTTCCAAAGGACAACCACTGTTAAAACTTGGCAAAAGAATATTATCGTATGATTTAATCAACGTCCTCTGAAATGATATTAGGACAGCCCAAAAAGTAGAAAAGTGTTGAAACTTGAGGTCGCCAGGATTCCTTCCTACCTGCAGATACTGCGTGTTATTTGAACACTGTTTATTTCTTCAACAGAGCAGCACTTGGAATGAGCAATGTATTCAAACGTAAAAGAGTCCAAGTCTTTCATTTCCCCAAATTAGCGTCAGAATGTACACATCTTTAGGTTTAGCTACGAACGTGTGCAGTAAATTCCTGCCGTTTCTTAGATTCCCATACGACAGAATGTTTTATGCGCGTTTGAGAGTGCAAGACACGGTACATCTGAAATCCATTAGCACGGGGTGCAGTTCACAAGCAGACGCTCCATGCAGCTCTATTGGAATTTTCGTCTCCTAGCCAATTCCCCTCTGCCTTTATTCGACATTTCTAGCTTCATGGAGTTGCATTCTGGGAACTCTATACATGTCCCAGTGGCTCTGCAACTCACTCATTTCAGTCTCTTACTCACCTTCTCTTGGTAAGCAATCAAAAAAATCACATTTAACATGCTCTATCAATGGAGGAGATGTTCTCACGTGTGCAAGTCCCACTTTAAATTTCTCAAAGGAACATGATGTTGTTTGGCATTGGTGCACATTATTATTTTCCCTGTTTTACGCGATGACACAGTTTTGAAAGTTGAAAACAGCTTGCGTTTGTCCTCCCTTCTGCCTTTGAAGTTGTGCATTCTTACCTCACTACATCATTGGAGGTCTACAGCTGTCTCAGAGGAAGGTGAGGTTAGCGGTACTAAAATATATATATATATATTAATAAAAAGGAACAAGGTGTTTAAAAGAACAAAGAGCTCTCAAAAGCACCAGAAATTAAAGTGACGGAAGAGCTGCTTCCCAAAATAGCGTTGAGTTTAGTGCTCCTCTGATGTTCGAGGAAACTAACAGAATGAAACCCAGGGACTTTATGGGAGATTTAATGGTGGATTCTTCCAACTGATGACCACAGATTTCCTCATTTACTCACCCTTGTGTCGCTCCAAAGCTGTATGGCTTCTGTGGAGCACAAAATGAGATGTTTAGTCGAATATAATAATAGTTTGCGTCGATCTTTTCTATACAAGTAAAACATATACTTAAAGATGCGATAATTTCACTTCGATTCTTTCACGGCCGTTTTCATGCCAGACCGCAGGGAGCATCTCAAAACTGAGTCACGCTCCACCCTGACCCCTGTGGGTCGCCACCACAAACCTAGATCTGAAACCAGTCCAGACCTCATTTAGTGACTCAATATTTTACAACATAGAGCATTTTACACATCCGTTGCTTGCATCATGGCTAAAACATCAAATCACAGGGCAATAGATGAGGAGCATTCCCGTTTTTCTTGAAGAAACTCTCAGGAACCTGAAGATATGTGCATGCTTATAGTTTGCACAGATCTAATGTGCAAATCGTTCCCCATGTGGCTTGAATCAAACGGCTTTCCAAAATAAATGACAGGGGTGTCTTGCTACGGCCTCAGTTGCGATGCTCTGAGACGCACCGATAACAGATTTCAGCTGAGATTCTTCATATATCAGGACCTATAGAAGTATCTAGTTTCCTGGCAGATGAAATGCACCAAGGTTTCATCAAGCTCAAGGGAGTTATATATCATATGAAGTTTCTCGTTTCTAAGTTATGAGTTATTTATGTTAACTGTATCTCCTAAAAAAGTAAACCGTTGGTGAAACTACATGGACAAAGTATATTATATCAGTATATGAGAATGATTTCTGAAGGATCATGTGACACTGAAGACCGGAGTAATGATGCTGAAAATTCAGAAATAGATAACTTTTTACAGCTTATTTCACATTATTTCTGTTTGGACTATTTTTAATCAAATAAATGCAGCAATAAAGACTTTTTTTTAAAAAACACATTAAAAAATCTTACCAACGCTTACTTTTGAAGAATACTGTAGATGCACACAACATGAAGCACAACAAGAGCAACGGTACCAAAACAGCAATAAATACAGTCACCAAACAAACAACCAGTGATCCCAGTAATAGTAATAACTGCAGAATTAATCACACTGCAATGCATGCTGGGAGACCACAAAACCCAAACAAACTGCCTGTTTAGGCTAGTTGGGAACACATTTATTGTTATCGAACTTGTTTCTACATTGTATGACCCAGAAAGGCTCATATAAAACGCAGTTCCTGTTTTTATAACACACTGTGTTCCCAAAAACAAAATATGATGTTGTTTTAAAAAAGAAGACAGAGATGCAGAGCTGAAGCCAATGGAAGTGGCATGGACAGGATTAATGGAGGAGTGAAACAGAGGCTTCTCTGTGAGACCAGAACCATATTAAAAACAACTGGATCGTCATCTGGTTCACGCAGGACTTGTCATCTCTTCTAAACAAATCTTTAGGACAAACTCCAGCCGTAGAACAACACCATCTCCCACCCTGCCTTTCTAACAAACAATCTGGCAAAAACACGCACGTTTAATTAAAAATGTTCTTTATAGCATATCGAGAGCATGTACTGACACATATTTTCTATGTTTTCAGTTTGATTCATTAGAAAAACTCAACATCTGGAAAAGCCAAAAGCTGTGTTTGTATGAAAACATATCCACCATTAAGCCATTTTTAACTTCAAACTATTGCTTCTGGATAAAATATCAGTCCACAATCCATAATATAGCTTGGATAAGAGTAAGGAGTAAGGATTATTATGGATTACGAACACATATTTCTGCCAAAAACAAAAAAATGGATTTGTTTCTCACAAAAACGCATAGCTTTATGCTTTTCAAGATGTTAACTGATAGACTGGAGTGCTGTGGATTACTTGGGGGTTGGGTTATTCTAATGTTTTTATCAGCTGTTTGGGCTCTTATTTTGACGGCACCCATTCACGTCCATTGGTGAGCAGTTGATGGAGGGCTACATTTCTCCAAATCTGATGAAGAAACAAACTCATCTACATCTAGGATGGCGTACAAAAAAGTATTGGCGATGCCTGCTAACCAAATGGCACTAATAAGGAAAGCAGACCGTGTTTACAATTGTCCCAAAAGTCAGCCACAAGATTCATCAGAAAAGTCTTCTTTATCATCTTCCTGGAAAGCCTCTGGATGCCGCATCCTCTTTGGGCGCAAACATACTGTTCGACACAACCTGTCAGATGTTGAGGGGGAGTCAAAAAGGAAAGGGAAAGCGGGCTCAGCGCACAATGTGGTTCTGTTTAGGGGCGAGCCGCGTGGGTCTCGGAGAAAGACGTCTCTGCCAAGAACATTGCTCCTATCTCATTCCACTGCGTTCGCTCCAAGGACGAGGGGGATCGGAAAACACGCCGCAAATCACTTCTAGCACTAACAACCCATGGACGTATCTTACATGACGTAGGTGATTTAATCACGAGACATGCTCAAACACAGCTACGCGTTGATTTCTTCAATTGACTTTTACGACATGTTTTTACCGAATCTCCCACGTTTTTGACTTACCGAGGGCCAATAAACGCAAGGGCCATTCTTGAAATTGCTCAGACAACAAAGGCATCCATGTTTTTTAAACCTGCTGAATCTGTTGGGTCGCTCACATTTGGGTTGCGCTCAGCTGTTCGACCACCCAGGTGGCGCGTCAACCCTAACAGCCAATTAAAATCAGGCGAGCTAGGTAGCAGTAAAGAAGCTGAGTGAGAAAACAAAGCTTTGTTAACACTGAATTATTCACCCTTTAAATATGATGTCAACGCGTTGAACCTGAATGACCCGAAAGTCAGTTTTACTTTAGTTTGACTTTTTAGTAATGGAATATGTTTTACTTTAATTGTAAAGGTCATCTTTTTTGTTGTTTTTGCATATGCTGTGAAAATAAAGTGGATATAAATCATACCATATACTAAGACTAAGTTTAAATGTTCGATTCAACTTTTCTCATAAATCGTTAATATAAATGGTAGATGTTTGCGTGCAACATGAAGTCATATATACATACATACAAAGACAATCTAAAACGTTTTTAATTAAATTTGGTAAAAACGCATTTATTTTGCAGACGCAATTTAAAAATATATGCTACATGCAACAAATTCTCATAAATTATAGAAACTTTTAATTTTTTGTTAATGCTTTACATTTACACATCAAAAATATTATTATAACAATTATAGCAATATTATATATTATAATATTATATTATATACTTTGTCAGCATATTTGATCATTTTTTTCTATATCTTCTGCAAAACATATATATTTATATATATATGAATATTTGCCAAAAATAGAAATATATATATAAACATTCATATGGGTACAACAATATATGGGTGATTCTATAATTGCGGGTACATTTGGTGTCATTAAGTCATTTTTTTTTCAAACAGTTAAATGTTTTGTTATTTTAATTTATTTTTTTCTTTATGAATTACACATGTGTTTTAAATTAATCTAAAAATCATGATTTATTCTTGTCTGCATTAGTCAGTGTATTTTTTGTGATCATGTATCAATGTTCAATCAAAATATTTTTGGCAACAGTTTATTCATTTTATTTATTAAAACCTAAATAGTTACTTACTTAACTCTACAACATTAAATTATTTAAAATATATTTTTTTCTTGTGTTCATGTGTGTCCCCAAATCTCATGTCAGCTCTGTTACCATACCATATTGTGCCTTTAAATTGGTGGAATAATTGTGGAAGTTACAGGAAATGATGTCACCTTCACTCACTGATACGATCTGAAGCTATGAAAAGTATCCGTGCCCTCTCTGAGAAAATTTTTGAATCTATAAACTTCTTACACCAAGAGTATTTTTTTAAAACGTCTACTCTGTTACCACAAAATCATATGGAAAACAGAATTTATTAGTGATATGAAAGCTCTTTTAATCTTGTTTTCATTAGCATCATGTGTTCTTAACATTTATGACGAAAAAAATAAAAATAAAATGTCAATTCTGTTACACTATTTTCTCCATTGTAAGTCTACCTAGATAACAGAGTTGACGGTGACATATGGGGACACCAAATGTACTGGCAATTATAGAATGAGTCATATTATATATAAATAGGCCTATATATATATATATATATAAAAAAGGTATTGCAAACATCATTGCAATGGTATGGTTATTCATGTCAGGTAAAATGTTGGCTTGTGATTGTTGTGGATTTCATTTGTAGGTCATGAGTAAATCTCCACTTCATTACTACATCAATCACTGGTTACAAAGAAACAGAAAGAATTGCGGAATTTTACAAAAGATCTCAATCACATAGCTTTCTCTTTCATTCACTGTTTCGTTCGTGTAAATAATGGTTGGTTGCAGAGCAGGGGGGGCAGTCAGCGGGTTCAAACCCCCTCCTCTATGGTTCTTCTACCAAAGCACCTCCCCTCGACCTATCAGGGTAATTTACTTACTTTTCCCTTTCTCACAAGGGCTACAGTGCAGTTTTCCATTCAGGGGGAACATATCCCGTGACAATAACGGACTCCTCCAGGCACTCCGAGACATCTGAGGTATTTCTGCTTCAATATCCTGATTACTTATGCATGGTTTATTTACATCCGTTTCAACGAAACGCTTACACTGTGCACCGCGATGTTCATTTAAAATGTAGGAAAGAACGAATTTTATGCGATCAAGGAGTTGGCTTCTTTGCAAAATTTAATTTGAAGAAAAAAAGTCCTTGGTGACGCAAACCGGCGTTTCTTTCCTTACAGTTTGTTGACCGGCTAACTCAAATAAAAGCATTATTCTGGTACATCACCGCATAGAAATTAATTATAAAGATGAGAAAAGTTGTAAAGTTAAGATAGCATGAAAAAGTAACTTTAAAAGAGATTAAACAGTTACTCTTTAAACGCATCTGCAAGTATATCATTGTTAATTTGTTGAAACAGACTAAACGCAACAATTATATTGATTATTGGCGGAATATTGGACGCCAGTTAATGTTATCGCGATCGCAAATTTGCCTCCGCAAACTCAACTTTTTTTCTAGCGACTCTTTTTTTCTTCTTTTTTCTCACAAAGGAAACGCTCACGTGCTGTCTTTTTAATGTCATAAGTAAGTACAAGATGTCAAATTGTGTCACGGTGTCTGATGTCGGATCGATGTAATTCATAATACCTTGGAAAGATGATTGTTGTCATTGATGGAGTTTTTTTCTTTGTTCGCGCCGCGTCTAGCGCCGCCCACTTAATAACCCCTCAAACTTTCCCTCTCAGATTCGCCAGACCTGTCAAATTCAGATCAACTGTGATTTAACTACATTTATCATTAGTCACTAAACTTTTAAGTGAAATAATATCTTAATTAATTTATGTTGCAAATGCTTTATTGATGCTGCATTCATACTTTAGAAGAATATAAAATGTACGTATGCTGTAAAAAAATGCTTTTCCTTGTACATTTTTTTCCTGATCACTCCGCCCACTTGAAACTCTTCAAACTTTCCTTCTCAGACCTACTAGACCTGTCATCTTAGATGGTGTACTGTAATTTAACTAACTGAATTATCACAATCTTCTTATTAAACCAACTTTTTAAGCCTTTGATGTTAAACAGTATTCATTTTGCAAAAGTGGCTTGTGGTAAAATAAACTCATATATTACAATAAGGAAGTCTGTGGAGACACAACCAGATTACCTCCGTTAAAGAACGTCCTTATTAAGCAGTACGCCGCTTTGTGGAGGTTTAACACAAATATATAATGCTGAAAAGAAAACTATGTTGTTTTGCCACCCCTCTGAAGTCGAAACCCATTTCTGCAATGATTCTAAATCTTTTAAAGCCCATTATTTACCATAAAATCTTATTTTTAATGAGCCAGTTGAGGACAAAACCAGGAGTCCAATCTTGGCCAAGAGTTGGTTATTTCTACACGCTAAGACAAGTCTAAGTGGGCCTGTAAAAGGATGCAAGCTGGCGCTTAAACAGCCACACGGTTTGCCTGGAATAATACTACACTTTATAAAAAAACTCCATCATCGTCCGTAGGCGATTTAATGGCTAAATTTACGAGGGGGCATATTTGTTCGTATGTTCACTGTATATTTGCCAAATAGACTAAGCGGTAAAGCTGTGCATTTTATCTTCTCTTTTTTTAGCCTTCAGTCTGGAGTGCACTAGCTTGAAGTTCGCGTCTGAAGAGCTCATTGGAAAGGAAGAGTTTTATTGCGGGTGAGGCACGTCTAACGGCGCTTCAGGAGTCGCACAGCAGGGGCCAATGGGACTGTGGAAGCTGGCCAAGGTGGTGCTCGGATGGGCCGCAATCTGGTGGGCCGCGTTCCATTCAGTGCAGGCGCAAGGAGATGGAGACATCCAGGCCAGTCGATTCACTGGAAGGCCTGAGGGGGAGGTGCAACAGAGGGTCCGCCGGAGAGGCCAGGAGTCCCTCAGGGGGTAAGAGTTTTTTCAGTCACGTCCTGCTCCTGTTCTCTGTCAGCTTCAGTCTTGAAGTGGACGCTATAATGGCCTAACCATATGAGGCGGAGGGTTTAACTCAACTTTTATTACCAGAAGTACAGTATATTCATTTGAGCATTGGTATATCTCATCTTTAAAGCTTGAATTCGAAGCTTTTTTGAAATGCTCTTTTTAATGCAGTAGATTTATGGTGCAACCTGCTGTGCTGTTTGGGTAAGAGCCAAACTGCGTTGAGAGCACGATTAAGAAAGCAACGTATGTGATGGAGCCAGCTGCAGAAGTGTTGTGAGTCCACTGTGAAGGAATTTTAAGTACTCAAATGCCTCAGTATGTTGGTCATGACAACAGGAGTGTCATTTCCTCCTGATAACTCGCACCGTTGAAAGATATTATTGTTTGGTTATCGTAAATTGTACGTCTATATATGTCCAAGAAGAATGCATGGTGTTTTAGGGTCTCTGGTTTCATTTGAAAGTTGAGGTAAACACACTTAAATGTATTAAAAGATGATTGATTGCATGATGGATGTTTTTCCAAGCCCTCCAGTGGCTCCCAAACTTAGTGTCTGCATTCAGCTCAGCGAAGCCAAAGCTGTGTATTTTTCTCATTTTTGGGGAAACAATGGCTGTTTTGTGTCGCCCATGTGCTCGAAAAAGTTATTCCAATCATCTGCTCATCTGTACTTGCTTATAACTCCCCTGCAAACTGCAGCAGGAAATGAGGTATTCTGATTACTCAGGAGGGCTCCAACAAGGGACATTTGTTTTCAAGCTGGAGGTGAGAAAGAGCATTTCAAATCAGAGATATGTCTCTAATTCCTAATTTAATCAGGGAAGGGTTTTGCTGTTTAGGTCTGAATCTAATCTAGCCAAGCCAAACAAAACGTTCAGAAACAAAAGCACCATTCTGTATGGCACCAGAAGTGGGACCAATAGTAGTTGACCTGTATCAGACTCAAAAATTAGTTAACTAACTACTTTGGCCAAGTTTCCAGGTAAACTATGAGGGAGTGTCTGATACGGTCAATGGAGCAGAACCATGTGGCACCGAGACACTTAAGAAATATGCCACAATGCCCTTTTGAGAGCCCATGCTTTCCTGTCCAACAGTTTCCTTTCTTCAACATAAAGACCAAATCTTGTAAGAATGGTCTAATCAGCAGCGTGCACCATTTGTAATCCTATTTAACATACCAAAGCAGTGTAAGAACGGCCCTTTAGACGCCGATTATAACCATGTTGCACATTTGATCTTCTGCTGACCAATCAAGCCAAGTTATCCTGGGTCAGACGGTTTAAAAGAGCTGCAGTAGGATTTGGAGCCTACTGGCTCTTGTTGTTAAGCATAATTTGGCCGTCAGATTGGAGAAGTCTGATCACGCTGGATTTGGGGGCCCCTTAAATGAAGGTAAAGTCTGGAAGACTGCTGTAAAAGCAATGGGCTTGGGGCGAGAATATGATTACGTGGTGCTCGGTGCCAACCCTGAGGAGTTTCGCCCGGTACAAAGCCAGCAGCATACTCAGGGTAGATGTTTTTAGAAGTCTTGCTGGCTTGGCCAGGGTTTCTCTTCATTTGCTCAACATGTCTCAGAGGCAATGTCAGCTCCACTAGATTCCAAAGATGGGCTCCGGTTCTTCCAGAATGTTTGATGTTTGCTTCCCCAGGGAGGCTGAGTTCTTTGTATTGGATTTATATTCTTTTAACAGCTAGAAGCGCATGCCAGTCAAAAGGAAAACAATCCTTCTTGGATCTCGCAGAGCTTGCTACAAGCCAACAACGTTTTGTTGTGGAATTGTTTTTTGCAGAAATAAATGTTTAAGTTGAAGAACCAAAAAATTGCCTGTGGATGTGGCGCCAACAAAAAAAAAGGAAAAGCAGTATGTTTATTCTCTTTTCAGTAGGGTTTTATCATTTAAGCAGTGGAAAGGAAGACACAGATCTGATAAGTGTATCCTTATGTGTGCGTAATAGCATGCCCAGAAATTCTTATCATCTTATCAAATGCACTCATTGTATTGCAACAAACAAGAAAAAGCATAACAGCCAATTGCTTTTCTTTGTTGTTTATTCCCGATAAAATCAGTTGCTCCAAAGTGTCTGATGGACCAGCTAATGCATGATAGCGATTCCCACATGGGACCCCCCCTCTGCATCGTTGCAGTGTGTGTAGTCTAGACGGCAGTGTGATTGGAGTTCATAAGGGTCCAAGTTGGACAAGGAAAGGCCGTAGAGATCCAGAGGCTTTACAGCCGTGCCATTAGCTCATTGGCTCTGGACTTAGCAGCAATCCTGGGGGGTGGGAGCAGATGCCTCTAAATCGACCTTTGACCTCTCTAGGAGTGGTAGCTGGTGGGACGGAATTGTGCTATCTTTGTCTGTTAGGTTTTATGACCTCACCGAGAACTGGCCAGAGGCCATCGAAGCATCCCGATTTCCTATCTCAGCCTTGTCCAGGAATTCAGTTTGCGAGGGGTTCTCAAACGTCAAAACGTTGACCTGCTTTATCCAGAGATCTTTGGCAAAGGATTGCTTGCAAATCTCTTTAGGCCCGAGGGCTTGCAGACCCTGTAAATGAAAAAGAATTTGACCCAGTGAAGTGAAATGATTTGGTCCATCTAGCTGAAGGAGTTCCAGGTATTTGCCTTGTAGCAAAGAACCCGTTACCAATTAATATCTCTTTGAGATGCTGGGTTGCGTAAATGTTCTTCATTTAGTATTGGTAAACACACTGTACTGCGACTAATACATTTAGTAGTTTGCACATGGATTGCGTGTGGGAAATGCATTTTCTGGTACGCACCGCAGATATTTCACGACCACCCGAAGTAGTGTTCCAGCTTAGAGTTGTGTGAAGACACTGAGAAATTGGGATGCACCGAAATGAAATTTCTTGGCTGAAGCTGAAACTGAATATAATGAAACACTTGAACACCGCACACAGTTTTTTTTATGTTTTTTTTGCCAATTTTTCTTGACCACTGCATAACTTAAATTGTCAAAATGTGCTTTTTCTGTTTTGTCTTACTTTTCAAACAAAATATTATACCCCTTTTTAATCAGGCATGTGATTGGCTAAAGACAAAAGAGAAGGAAAACTGGACACTCTGAGCAGCCAATCAGCATATTAGACTGGAGTCATGATGCTGAAAATGCTTTGATCACAGAAAAATTCACATAAAAAACGGTTATGTAAAATTGTAATATTTTTACAGTATTACTGTATTTTTACTTCACAAATAAATGCAACTTTTCTGAGAAGAAGGGACTTTTTTAAACATTACAAAATATTACAGATCCCAAACTTTTGAGTAAATGTTATAATAAACTTATTAATAGAACTGTTGTGATTATCTTCATTGTTATTGTTTTACAGTAAAATGAGAATACTAACATCGTTGATGGATTTCTTGCTTGCAGGAAGACCTCAGTGCTCAAAATCAAGGGAGATGTCAACACTCTCACATCACTACCCCTTACTCTTCTCAGACTGTTAAACACTTATGCATTGTTATAGCGTGCATTTGATTTGATCGCGTTACCAAAAATGCTATTGTTCGGTACAAATCATTCAGCCTTTGCACATTTTCGGCCGAATAATTTCTGTTGCCAAACATTCAGTGCATCCCTACTGAAAAGCGTAGGATTTAAGAAATCAGTTTACGTCCAGGAATAACCTTCTTGGCGTCATTGTGCATGAGTTTCAAACCTAATTTTTCAGGCTCCAGTTGAGAAACAAGACTCTACGGTTCCACATTGCTGATAATTCATCATCTTCTGGCCTAATTTCCGCTGCTGCTTTTGTTTTCCGCGAAGCACCTCCCAACCCCCCCAAACTTTCACTTCCACTTGTTTTCTTTACCTCCCACCGATTCTTGCCCTTTCCCCAGCTTTTTCCGTTTTCATGTTCCAACTTCTAGCCCTCTACTCTTTCTGGCCCTCCACTTCTCTCTTGGTTTCTTCTGTTAGCAGTTGTGTCGTCTGGCAATGTGGTTTGAAATCCTTCAAAAGATTCAAACTACAGCTGGTCGTCCCCAGGTGACTGACATTTGTAAACATCTTGACGTGTAGAGGAAAGGAATTTATGTGTGTGCGTAGAAAGACAGATGTACCTTGTGGGTTTTTTTTACAGCGGGTTCATTTACGACAGGCTTAACTTGGTGCTGATAGAAATAAAACTGTTTTCGCAGCGAGTGTCCAGGCTTGATGGAGATCCCAAAGGCTTGTTGGAAAGATACTAAAATGAGACATTCTGAGGGCGATTTGCCTCTAAGCTGTCAGTTATTAGTTGGTCGACTTGGATCAAGTCACTAAACAGCGAGCCCCAAAACATGGTGCTGGGATCGTTCACGCATAAGCAAAGAAATACTCTTTGGGTTTGGTCCTGTCATTAATCACACATATAATGACTAAACAAACACTTTTCTTTGGAACCAACTCTCTGTGAGAAAGCTGCCCAAAAAACAGCTCATGTATGAGCGCATTCGGGAGTAAGAGTAGCTTTAATAAATATTTCTGTCCCAGGAAGTTTGGTTATGGTTCTACTCAAAACAAACTCTTCGTGTCGTTTCCCTGGAAAGTCCTTTGGGGCCGTTGTATGTATTGAGCCATATTTATTGCGAAGGGTCAGGAGGTCTTTGAGACTGTAGATATTTCACTCTGTTGTATGTTTCAGAGAATAATATTTGGTTTCTGTAATTTAATAGACTCTTTTCCGTTGTTTCAGGCCTAACGTATGCGGTTCTCGCTTCCACTCCTATTGTTGTCCAGGGTGGAAAACGCTTCCCGGTGGGAACCAGTGTATAGTTCGTAAGTATCTGCGATATTTGTTTTTAAAGTTGCGTGCTGAAGATGCCACTCACTCACAGGTCACTTAACCACAAAGTTAGCATTTAGCCTTAGGCTAACTGTGGTTAAGTTGCTTGCACAAGGGTACATCAGGGGGAAATAATCTACTCACTAGTTCATAAATTCTGAGGTTTGACCCCAAGACCTTTAACCACAACACAACCCCCAAGAGATAAAGACCCAAGCTGCTTTTATAGCAGTTTCAGCATCAAATAAACATCTGCAGGTATGTTAAAAGAAAGAGTAAAACTTAGCAAAATCTGTATAGTAAATAATTTATAGTTACATAGAATTATAAGTACTTTTTTAAGTGTTTGCATACAAATAAGCTAATGTTCCTTCAGGTTTTTTTAACAGACGAATTGAGAGATTACCGGCTTGTGATGAATAATCAAGTTGTAACGTTAAAATTGTTTCAAAACCCAGTCCCACTGCAAAGCATGTGTGAAAAACAGTAGCAACAAGTAATATTTAACACATAGTTAATTATTGTTGTGTACTATCCACCTGTTTGTATGCTAACAGAACAAAATGCCTTTGCTGATCACTTATCATGAATATTCGTCTCTCCAGCGATCTGTAGAAACTCGTGTGGAGATGGCTTTTGCTCGAGGCCCAACATGTGTACCTGCTCCAGTGGTCATCTCGCCCCTAGCTGTGGTGCGGCCGCAGGTGAGTTCAGTCATTTCGGTCTCAAAAACTAGTTTATTTCTTGTTTTTGGCTGCTTTCATTCATAGGCATAGCTTAGTAAAGGAGGAAATGGATATGAAATGGCTTTTTGCAATGTTTGGAGAATGTGCGCTAACCGCTAGGGCACAGCTTTGACTGTAGATGTGTGGTTTTTTTTTAAAATAATTCTCTCTACCCTGCTTGCTTCCTTTGTGGTTGAAGGGCTTGTCATAATTTTGAACGTTTCCTTGACATTTCCAGCGATTTATTAGGTTGAGAGTTGAAATTGAGCAGAGATACGGCCGCTGGAAATGCTCTGACGATGTATAGCGTTTCATCCTCTGAATCATTAGCTAAGCTAGGAGTGTTTTCTGTTGAGATATGTTAAATTTGAGACCACACATCCGCCAGTGAAACCTTGCTCCGAGCGTTTTTAATGACTTAGAAGCGTGATTGATTTTGTTTAGATGGCGCTGGGGAAAGTAATGAGCGATGGTGATTCCTGGACGAGGTGTTTAGCATTAGCGCAGGTTTCTCTTACTGTACTTGCTCTCTGCCAATGGCGCCAAGCCGTTTCTCAGCGAATGCCCGGAATATGTGGTCATAGACAAATAAACCCAACTGCACCAAACCATAGGGTTCGGTCTCGTAAGCTGTAAAACCAGAGTCAATTTATTCTGCAATGAGAAATTGACCATCTAATTCGGCTGCCAGTCCACTGACTGTTCGAAAGCAAACGCTAAACATACGCTTGTACTCTGTTTTGGCAGCCTTATGGGATTTGCGAGATCGGTGATGCTGTCATTACGCCCACCCGACCGCGTACCGTCTGCAGTGGTTGGGAGCCGCCACATTTATGATTCAGCTATGAATCTGCAATTACTCCATAAATAACAAGCCGCCACACACGGATGTTAGCCGTAGTCATTAGTGTCCAAATACTGCAGCTGTGAAGGTGTAACGCTAACCTCTTTCTGTTCGTCATTAATGTCTAATTACCATACATCAGTACAGAACATTTATTTATTTATTTTTATGTTGGGCCATCAGTAGTGCTATTTTAGTGTAAATAATATACTATTCAAGTATTTTTTTCAATTAGTTTTTAAAAGTTTTTATCTTATCAAATTTAGTTATTTTTATTGTTTTTTGTTAACCCATTGCACTTGCTAACATTAGTAAACTCTAATAGTTAATGACATTTTTAGCTATTAATACATTATTAAAGTAAAAAAATGGTATCTTAATATTTTTTATGGAACTGAACTGAATTGACTAAATAGTTGTATTTTTATTAATTATGGTTAACAAAAACGAATATATTCTGTAACAAATGTTTTGCTTACTGTTAGTTAATGCAAATTGTGTTTACTAATAAGACCTTATTGCAATGTGCTACCAATATTAATTTCTTAGTACTTAAGTTTAAATTAAATGAAAATAAGAAATGTTGCCTTGGGACCTAAAGTAAATAAAAAAAAAAAATTGTGTTACACTTTATTTTAAGTTGTCTTTGTTACAGTGTAATTTAAATTTAAATTAAAAAAAAAATGTATTGAGTGATATTAATTAACTCCATTACTTAACTCTAACTAAATTACTACATGACTGAGGTTAGGATTAGAGTTTTGTTTAGGGCTACTCGCATGTAATTATGCATAATGAATTTTTATTATGATAGTAAGCACATGTAACGTGTTTCAATGACACCTTAAAATAAAGACTTGCAAAGTTTTGTTTGAGATATTTTAGTATTTCAACTAAATTGAAATGAAAATTTTGCATTGGCAAATAACTAAAATAAAAACTAATTTAAGTTTTAGGTATTTTAGTACTTCGACTTAAAATTAATAAAAATGAGAAATGTTTACAATTTTAAACTGAAATAAAAAATTTTTGTTCTTAAATTAGTTTAAAGTTAGTTTAAAGTTAAAAAGTTAAAGTTTTGTTTTAGTTATTTTCAAATATAAAAAATTAAATAAAATATGTTTATATTTTACATTATATTTAATTATTTAAATTTAACGTTTATTGTATTTCAAGTAACGGAAATGTTACTTAATACTTTTACTGTTAATAACCCACAAACCCTGACTGACAGCTCTAAAATGGGATCTCTGGGTTCATAATAGAGCCCAGAACAAGAACTACTTCGAGAAGCTATTAATTTTCATCTTGAACCCCACGATGACTCGCTGGTGAACCTGACGTTGACAGGCCACGGATCTCCACTCCACGCCGCGAGAAAAAACAACCATAAAGGACCTCTGTTTTTCAGCCTAGCTCATGTTTCCTGTCGTCAACGTAGCTTGTAAAAAACTGACAGATGTGACTGCTGCAGACAGAGGTGCATTGTGGGGTGGCAGGCCTCGGGGAGCCCTGTATTGTGCGTGTGCGTCTCAGCACGTGCAGCTCACTTAGCATGGGTCAGCGAGCGAACCACCTGTAGGGGGCCGTCAGCAGGTCTAGCCAATGAAGTCATTTCCTGCGCTGTAGGAAAACACGGCCCATGCTCAAACATTTACAGGCCTTGATGTTGAAAGCATGCCATCGACGCCAGTGACGTTTGATCTCCATCCAGCCACATTTTTCATGTGAAATCAGACAAAACAGGCAAATTTTGACAAAAAAACCTTTTCATGTTTTACCCTCTGTTTCAGTTTATTAGGTTTCTTTAAAAGATTAGATCATGGCAGGCGAAGATAAAGGGATAAATGAGGAGCTGTTCTTTTCTGTATTTTTTGTCAGGGATAAGTAGTAGCTTGAATTATATTTGGGCTGAAGCGTAATGGCACGATGCCTTTGTTTAGACAGAACCAAAGAGTTTGGCGAGAGCAACGTTTTGATGCAACCGATGGGGAACATCCATCTCTTTAAAAAACTCCCATCAGAGATGATTCGATTGCACTTTTCAATCGCCATGGTTTCATATGCAAACTCTATTGAAAGTGTTGCTAAACGATTCATTCTGCGCCGAGAGAATTTCCATTTCATGAAAATCGTTGGAAAATAAATCTACAAAACGTCTGGTAGATATTCAGGATGAAACTAGGCTTTTGTTGGCCAGCTTACCAGGAATTCGCTGATATTGGAAAGACAATAAATACGTAAAACAATTACGACTCTTTCCAAAAACACACTGTAATTATGATTAAGTTAAATAGTGCGAGGGACATACAGTAAACTGAGATATAAACCAGTGTAAGGGTGTAAATACAGTTTGTACAGTTGAAGAAAAAATGTTTCACGCACTGCTCTTCATGAAATAGACATTTTAATACGTAAAAATCGATTCTATTTGAATTGATTTCAAAATTGCGCATTGGAGATAATTAGATCCGATTTCTGTTTTTCTACTTTAAATGTTGATGTTTAATTCATTATGTTACATTGTGAAATTTACTTGCAATTTCTGAGTGTTGGCACAGCAGTTGTTAGTGCAATTCATCACAGTGGCAACAATATTCATAGCGTGCAATGCCAAGTTTTCGAAGCAGATTGAACTGAATTCTGGAAATGTTTTAGTATACAGTTTTGTCTGTTACTTTTAGCTGCATGCATGGTTGATTGTTACACAGAGCACAATTGAGCACTCTATGCGAATTGTAATGACCTCTCTCTGTCTCTGTACAGTCCAGTCCTGCAGCGTCAGATGCATGAATGGAGGCGCCTGTAATGAAGATGCCTGCTCGTGTCAAAAGGGCTACACTGGAACTCACTGTGGACAGCGTAAGTGAATTTTTCTTTTCACAATGTCCAGACATCACCACATACCTGTCCAGACACAGACAACAATAGATTGGCTTACAGACAGAGATGATCTCAGTTGGGATTCAAACCCAGCTATATATTTATCTGAATGTTTTCATGCATGCCATATGTTATTTTTATATATTTATGCTTTATTTGTTTGTATTTTATTTTTATTCACTGACCTTCCCAAACATTCCATAGAACATGGTTTGTATATTTTCTAATTGTAGCATAAAAATATACTAATATACAGGTTCTTTCATTTGACCAATTGTTGTAGCTGTGTGTGAGAGCGGATGTCAAAACGGTGGGCGTTGTATCGGACCCAACAGATGTGCCTGTGTCTACGGTTTTACTGGGCCACAGTGCGAGAGAGGTAAGGCACTGCTATGCTTCCAAAGTTCATATTTTCTCAAGTCTTAATTGTGTTGACGTCTGTGAAGATGTGCGGTTTGTTTACCGTCTCAGGCCTGCTTCAAGAATGTGGTAACACTGCGTCAGTGTGACCCAGAAACGCTCCGAGGGTAATTTACAGTACTTTAGTTTAAAGCTGGTGCGCTTCCCTCTTCACTGTAGCCGGTGTGAAATTAATGCAACAGTTTACATTGTGGCCACATTTCTCAGAGCAGGAACAATGAGGTAATCTGGGGGACGAAAGCCTCCCTCACGTGTGCACGAGACGTTCTATCAGAGGTGAAATCCTTGGCTGGAGTTATGAGAAAATGACAGACTGAAAGGACCGTAAAGGCAGTTCCCATCAGGCGGTGTGAATTGTGGGAAAGAAGCGCCCCAGGCACACTAGACCAAATACCTAAACCCTTTTTCGGGACCCCACCCTCCTGCGTCTGGTTCTCTGTTTGACCCCACCCCTTCACGAAGCCCCTTGTGCAATCGTAGGCCGGTTCCCTTTGAAAACCCAACACAGGGAGGTGGAAAAGTTTGGGAGACATCTGGCAGTAGATAAAGTAGGGTGGAAATGACAAGGGAACGTTTCTGTGAAGACTTTTCTGACAAGAAAGGGTGGTGGTGGTGGGGGGTGTTCTCCAAGAAATGGAGACCCCAGCTGTGTATACACAGCCAGGCCTGAACTAGTACAAACAATCTCTTCACACGGAGAGCGCCGTCCACGGGACACCTTCCTCCTTTCTGGGCCACCCGACCAGATCTATTCAGTCCAGACTCTCGTCTCCGACCCCCCCCTCAAGGTCCTTGCTTGTAGGTTGTAAAACGTCAATCTAAGCAATTAGTCATTTCACAGAGCAGAGATAGAGTCTTTATTTAGCCTGTCCCAGGCACGCCTGTTTATCATCAAGCGACTGGATTTCACAGAGTTGAGGATTTTCCAAAAGATGATGCAGGCCTGATGTCAGTCTCTCTATTTGGTCCTTCCAAAAAAAGCCAGCATCTACTTCCAAGAAAGAGGTAGTAACAAAGAAACTGGATCTTGAATAGACTGAAGCACAATAGTTGGCTTGCATTTTTAGAAAGCCAGTCGTCTGCAAAAGAGTTTAGCAAACGTAACGCAAGCTCAGCTGTGAGTTTGCACGGTTTACTGCGAGAGTTAACGGTGTTAGGCCCGTCTAATTCATTTTCCGTTTCGCCTACCGTGGCCCACACCAAAGAAAGCTATTCGTAATATTCATTCACTGTCGAGGGTTGATTTTACTCAGGGTCACTAGTCCACTTAAGTTTGATCAGTTACCACTGTTTTGGCACAGATGCCATTGTTTTTGCATTGGATTCTAGAGAAAAAGGCTCTTCCGAGCAATGAAACATGACTAATCCTCCTGTAACCACAAGAGAATGAATGAAAAGGACTAAGTGTCACTAGACTGACTCATTTAGGAGTCATAAAACTGTTGAAAGCTTGGCTTGTTGGATGTGTACAACAGAGATTAGATGCGAAGAGATTGGCTGTTTTGTTTAGCTGTACTATAAATCACAGAGGAGTAAAAGAGTTTGTTGGTCCCTCTGAAAAACTTCAAAGCCTTTCACAGGAACGCTTGACCGTCTAATGTTTCCTTTCTACCCCCACTTTTTTTTTTTCTTCAGGCCTACGTGAATGAACTTCTGCTTCTCCCCAAGTGAAAACAGATTTCTTATCTCGGTGTGTACTCTGATTAAACTGAAATAGGTCGCAACAAAGAGAGCGTCTATTTAAGCACGTTTTTGGCGGCGCTTGAGGTTTCCACCTGCAGTTGGTCCCCGCGGCTTAACGTTCCAGACTAGATTAACTTCCCTCGGGCTGATTTTTCAATTCTTAGAAGGTCTTTCATGACAGTCTACTCCCTTTCGGTCCATTAGCACTGAGGACGATAAAAACAGTCCATGGCTTTGGAGTGTGAAGAAAGCTGGAATTCCTCCTGCCAAATTACGCTGCCGATCAATCTTTGGACAAGTGTGAATGCCACACATCAGCGACATCGTTTTTCCCCATCTTGCCTCATGATTCATGATAATGTACGCTGCTGAATAGTTGGCAGACGTCACTGGCAGGGAAACACTGTGGTGACTAAACGGAAAGCAGAGGTGAGTGAGCGTTTGGCAGGGTAGGGTGTAGGTGAATGGTTTTGATCTGACAAGCCACTCGAACTGTAATCAAGGCAAAATTACTTCCGAATGTTGTCTGCAAATAATTTCCACGACAGGAAAACAGATGGACCTGGGAAGAAACGGGGTCGCAAGCTCATATCAAACCCTCGCGCACTCGATGTGTCATCCGCGCGCAATTCAAGCACTCGCGCGCGATCACTTCTGCGCTTAATCCTCTCTCTCATCTGCTGGTGTGAACACTGTTTTGTCAGTCGTGGGGCGGGGCTTGGTGTTTTAGTTACAACTAAACCCCCCCACCCGCCCCCTATGGTGACGACGATATCATCGTCCATCGCGATGTTTCACATTAGACATCGTACGATGCCAAATGGTCGACATCGCCCAACCCTACTGTATATGCTTTGTTTGGTCTAAAAAAACGTCTATTAGCCGTTGAAACACAGCCTAGACGTCTAGGCTAAAATAAGGCTGTCAGTGAAAATCTAATAGACATCTAACCATAGCCCCAGAATATACTAGACATCAAATAGACAGCTAATGAACGCCTACAAATATACATCTAATAGACAACAAAACAAGAATTCATCCAAACCAATTAAATCGACACCTGTTATTAAGAAAAATAACATTTTCAACAATACAAAAGGATTAATGATTAAATTTAACAACCCAAGATAATTATATATAAATCCTGAAATAACATGTTATCAAACTTAACATTAAAACATGAATAAATGACAAAAGAAAAAAGATTAACCCTTTTGTTGGTTTACTCACTTCAACAAATAAAAGCAATTTTTTTTTTCTTATTTAAAATTCTTCCCTTAAAATTCTCTACTGATGTCAGGAAGATGATCATCACAGCTCCTGCCAAATAAGGAGGAAAAACACAAGAAAAGCTTTTTTGACATAACTTTTTGTTGAATTAAACTAATTGTAACAGGAAGTCTTTCTCTTTTGCTTTGATGCCGACTAAAAACCAAATCAAGACATATACTGTATGTAATAAAAATATAATCTCTCTGATAAATGTGTGTTTTATACACACCTCCAACACTGCAGTCTTTTTAAACACCTCTTTCTGCTGCAGACCACCTCCTTCATCTTGAATTCGGACATGATGTAATTTTTTAAACCCCCTAAAATGTAAAACAGATTGAGGTGTTAACAACCGGGGAAGTTTGATATTTCAAAATAAACATTGAGTATTGACAGCACAATGTTTGATTGTTCAGCTTCTGTCTTTGAGTCCTTTCTTCAGTCCTGCACAGCTTTGATACTTGAATAACACATGCTAATGTCAGCCGGCCGTATTATGTGTGTCTAACCCTTAAAAAGTCTTTATTCCAGGAATATTTCTTTATTAATGCGTCCCACAATCTGTCTCTATAATAGTCTGAAACAGCTGACTTCAGGTCAAATAGCTAAACAAATAGCCCAGAACATACATTAGCATTAAACATTCATAAAATAATAAATTTAGCCCTACTATTCTTATTACAGGATGTATTGTGTTTGTACTGTTTAAGTTGTAATGCTGAATTGCACATCTGAGCTATATGCACTACTTTAATACTGCTGCACACTTCTTATAATTGATTATTTAATATCGTCACTTTAAATCGTTTGTATTTTTAAGCTTTACTATAAATTTGGAAGTTTCACAATAAATCTTATTCTACTTGAACAAGGACAAAGATATTCTATTCATTTAGCTCATGCTCTCTCTGTGTGTAAGCCATTGCTCAAAAATGAATGATTTTATTAGTATTAATATTACATTAAACAACAAATGGACTTGGTCAAAGATTTCCTTTACTGAGGAAATGTTGTTTTGGAGATACAATATAAAATGTTACTGTATTATCTATTATATTGTGCAGTTAACGTAATCCTCTGAACTGCGGGCCTAGTCACGATCACTACCAGCTACTATCTGCTTCTTTCATTACGCTGTCACGGTTCCTAACAAATAATACAGATAAGTATTGATCACATCAAAACGAAAACACAGATACTTACAAGACCAAGGGCCTGTTCAATAAAACAAGTTTACCAAATAAAGCAGGTTTATTTCAGTTAATCTTTCTTATTGTCAGTTGATTTGGTTCAAAATAAGTCAGACTACTTAAATCAAGCCTGGTTTATTTGGTAAACTTGTTTTATGGAACGGGCCACAAGTAGAAATGTCCTTCATCGTTTGTTTGTCCGCTGCTCTCCTGATAAGAGTCTCTCTCGTCTAAACATTCAAAAAGCAACGTGTTCGCTCTGGTGCCTCGCGCCTCAGCAGCGCATCTAGTGGCTGGGAATAGTAACTGCAATTTCATTTATAAAATTAAAAACAGTTGGATATTATCTATAATATCGCAAAATTTTTTTTAAACATTTAAATTATTTTAAACAATAATAATTAATGTTAGATTTAATAATGCTATAGAATAATTAAATAATATGTTATTTAAATGTTTTAAAAACTTCTGGTATAGGGCTATAGCCAAACCATTAAAATTAGACCCGGATTGCTTTGATTTCACCGGGTGGACTAAAAGAAAACAACACATAGCCCGTATAATTTAGAGCTACTTATAGATCATGTCATGAAATTACACAAATATCTTTGTAGATTTGATTGACACTGCGAACATGACGGGATTATTAATTATCTCAAGCGCTACCTGAAAGCGAATCAGTTCTGACTATCAGTGGACTACAAATAGCCGCTCGAGCTAAACCGAGGCTACACGACGGCTACACAAAAAATATTAAAGAAATGAAACCAAAAACCCTGTAAACGCTGCCGACTTTGCTTATGTTATGGAATTATATACGTCTCATTAGTTTTTTTGGTAAAAAACGACATGTAATCAATTTCAAGGTTATCTGGGCTAGAAGTGGGTTACACATAGCCGGACTAAATGAATGTCTTATGGGTTTGGAATGACATGAGGTCATTCTTCTAAGTTGCCCTTCTGAAATCAAGCCATTCTCAAATGCATGTGGGTGTGGCTTCACACAGACAGAGGCCACTCCCACAATAGTTGATTGACAGCAGCGTGTCACACAGACTGAACTGGTGTGTTACCTCAGACCCGCCCTGAGTGAGCCGTCATCAGACCGAGACGCAGAGACAAGCAAGACTTCTAAGAGATTGAGGTGTTTTGTTGTTGAATGTATTAATGAACAGAGCAGTAGTGATTTACTCCCGACATCCGAGAGACTGAAGACACGGAAGATTAACTTTACGTTTGGTTCTGAAGGGAAACGTGCTCTTGATCAAACGAAATGCGTTTATGTTCGCGAGAATCATTCATGATCCAGCCTCACCTACAGAAGCAGTGAGTATAATGTCTTTTATTGAATCTTTGCAAATCGCCTTTCCTTATAATGTGCTAATTAGCAAGTTTCACTATGAATACCGCTAAAAAATGATCCTCAAAGAGTGCTTCGGAAAAGAGGGGCGGGGTTAGCGGAGATAGTGAAGATTTAAAGGAGAAGTACACAGATTTCTAAAGAGCTGTTTTTGACAGGGTAAAATTTGCGTTTTTTACACTATCTTTGAGAAATTTTAAAACGAACTATATAACAAACTTTCCATTAAAGGAGAAGTTCACTTTTAAAAGAACTTTTGCTGATAATTTACTCACTCCCATTTCATCCAAGATGTCCATGTCTTTCTTTCTTCAGTCGAAAAGAAATTAAATTAATTTTTTTTAAAAGTGAACTTCTCCTTTAAGACCCTAAAGAATCATATAAGCTAGAAGAAAATTGGCTTTGTATGGCTCCTTTAAAATGAGTCTGCCTATACTGCTATGACAAATATTAATTAATTACATTACAAGCTATTAGAATTTGCCATATAAATATTAGCAACTGCATCAACTGCATATTATTGCTCATTTTGGGCCTCTAAATAATCCTAGTATTAGTATCACCTATATCATACAAGTTCACCTATATCATACTATATTACCCATAAAAGCATGATGTATTAAATATAATACTCAACAACAATAAAATCATACATTACATTTAGTTATTTAGCAGATGCCTTTATCCAAAGCGAAGTACAAATGACAAGTATAAAAACCAACAAAAGAGCAATAATATGTGCCTTGACAAGTCTTAGTTAGTCTTATTCAGCAGACAAAGCATGTTTATTTTTTATAATAAATAAAAAGTAAACCATAGATAGAAAAGAAAAATAACAGATACTAGTGCTTGAGGGTCATTTTTTAAAATACATAAAAAGAAAAGTCAAATGAATAGAAAAAAATAGAGAATGCCAGAGGGTCCTTTTTAATAATAAATAAAAAGAAAATAAGTAGATAGAAGAGGAAAAACAGACAACTCTAGGCTTAATTAAGAAGAAGATAGAAATAGAATAGAGTATAGCTTGATTAGAAATAGAATAGGAAGGTATTGAATGTATTTTTATTTTGGAAAACAATACAATTCTACAGAGCCTAGCTTGTTTTGAACCCCCAAATATCCTTCAAATAGACTCTGCACTGCATACTTGTGAAAGTCTTTATTCAAGTAACCAATTTCCTGAGAACAGTGTAAAACATCTTTTTACAGACCGTTCAATTTCCAAGGCTTTTATAGTATAGCAATATTTCAAAAAGTATTTAACTTAGACTCAGCTACTCTTTTATCATCTCACTGAAACTTCTTGAGGAAGTCTTGGTATGTCTGCCTGTGCGAAGATGCCGCTGGAACAAAGTGTCCACCGGGATGAATGAGGTTTTGAGCTCCATCAAACGCTGGCAGCAGATCTCGGCTCATCTCCTCTGGAATTACACGGTCATCCTGTCCAAACACATGCAAAGATGGGATTGTGATCGCTGGCCCTTCGTAAAAGCGGCAATGCTGGGAACAGGCACTGCGGAATCCGGCGACCAGGATGGCAAAGCGGAAATTAAAAGCAGCCTCTAGTTTTTGTTCTTGCAGGGCACACAGCATAGCTACCAGGGCAGCACCTTGACTAAAGCCCAGGATGCCATCGAAGGGGCCATGATCCTTCACTGCGGTTTTCACAGTCTCAACACTCTCTTCCAGACCCAGGCTGCGCTCACACTCCTGCTGAGCATTGAAACTTTGTGCCTGGACATCAGAGAACCACCAGCCCCTCTGGTCCTCATCATCACCACTGGCAGTCTGCTCGGGCTCCTGATTGGCTGATGGCATAGAAAATGCAAAATGATCATCAGAGTGAAAGACTCAAAAATGTGACTTTGGAACATGAAACCATAAGTCACAAGGGTATATATGTAGCAATAGCCAAAAATACATTGAATGGGTGAAAATGATTATACCAAAAATCATTAGGATATTAAGTAAAGAAAATCTTCCATGAAGGTATTTTCTAAAATTTCTACCCTAAATTAATAATAATTAATAATAGCCTTTATTTTTGATTAGTAATATGCATTGTTAGGACTTAAAATTTATTTATATATTTTTTGCACCCTTTAGATTTTCTCAGCTAGTTGATCAATAGTATGGTAACAAACCATACATCAATGGAAAGCTTATTTATTCAACTTCCAGTTTATGTAGAAATTAAAAAAAAATTCTCACAAAATTGACACTTATGACTGACTTTGTGTTGCTGGGTCACAAATGACACGCATAAAATATTTTAAATGTACTTGATATTAGACAACCCACTAGGTTTTGAGGTGCAGCAAATATGATCAGTTTTAAACTCACTTTCTTTTTGGATTGCAGAAACTTGATGTGGTGCACTAATATACACCAACTCCACTTGTTTCTTTAATATTTTGCGTAATGCGCCTGTCTTCTCTCTAAAAGAGGTCCCGTTCTGTCGGTAACCGTGAATACAGAGAATTCGAAGAGGAACTGCGGATTTGGACATTATTAATAATCTATCACAGCTGAAATTTTCTAGCTGTTCTCCAAACTCGAAACAGACACTGCTGTTAAAGCGCGCGCTCACACTGAAGCAAACAGGGACAAGCTGACGTAATACTTCAGTTATACTGTGTTGCTTTAATAATCAAAACAACATTCGAAACGCTAAAAAGAAACCAAACTCGGCATGTTTACTTGTACGACTGGTTTGTTACCGTGTTGAAACATAACGAATCAAGAGTTCCGCCCAGGCGAATATTATCAGCAAATTGTTTACAAAACTCCCAGAATTCAAGATAAAACTAAAGCTATTTTATAACCAGTGCTTTCATATTTTTGATTTTTAAACAAAAATTAATAAATCACCAGGTGTGCGTTGCGTTACATTGTACATTATTGTCCCCCACAAATAGAAACACAATGTACTTCCCAATTGAAACGCCAGGGGGCAAGCGTTCCCTATAGCAATGTGAGGTATTCTCAGATGCTTATAGACATCAGAAATGTCTCTTAAAAATTATTGCAACGAATTGTTTTACCCATTAAATTTAATTCTGAATAAATCCATTATTTCAAGGCTTTCTATGCTTTAAGTATAACAGGAGCCCACTGACAGCAGACAGTGACAAAAATACAAATAAAAAAGTTATTATATTTTTAATCAAAATTTATATCTAAACAACATCTGTATTTAACAATAAAAAATGCATGATTACAAATGCTCATGATTATATCGGAATAATTAAAGCAATTAAAGCGCATCATTTCTATGCGTCTTTTCTTCAATTATGCAAAATGATTTAGGGATTCTTTGTTTCCCATATTACTAAATGTTTGTATAAGTAAACAAAAACATGCCTGCAAGCTTTCAAAGAATGTAAATAACACACAAAAAGTTTAACATAAATCTGTATGCATTCAATATTCCATGCTATCCTGAAGGGGAGGTTCTTAATTTGGTTAGATGATTATTTCTCTCTGTTGATCTCGGTGAGTTTTCTGGATGATTTTGCCTCCTGAGCACTTGACAATTAATCTAAAAATGAGCAGGAACCCTGGAGGCCTGATGCCTCTAATACTTATACTCACACACCATAAAGTATATCTGAATACTGCTGATCCCAGACCAGTTCAGTGAATTCTACTGAGCTAGCCAGATAAATAGACAGACAGACAGACAGATAGAAAGATAAATAGACAGAGAGGCAGATAGACAGACAGACAGACAGACAGACAGACAGATAGACAGATAGACAGACAGACAGACAGATAGATAGATAGATAGATAGATAGATAGATAGATAGATAGATAGATAGATAGATAGA
>JAUCNO010000460.1:81484-93704 GCA_032353835.1 Enteromius viviparus
ATTAACTGGCAATAAGTCAGACTAACTGAAATAAACCTGGCTTATTTGGTAAACTTGTTTTATGGAACAGGCCCTTGGTCGTCCCAGTATATGCTGTTTGTCTTGTCTTGTCTATCTTCTGTGCACTTGTTGTATGTGTTAGGATATTTGCACATGTATAGATTAGCATAGTTTAAGTATATCTTATACTTAATATAAGTTATAAATCTTTAACTTAATTTTTTTTTAAATTCTAAATTATTTATTAAAATTTTCCTTTCCTTTAACATGTTTAGCTCCATGTATGTCTGTATCTCTGTACCTCTGTGTTCTGTGTAGCACCTCTGGTCTAGGAGGAACATTATTGTCACTTATATATATAGCAGAAGCAGTACACAGTGAGGTGAAACAAAGACTTAGACTTGATGTTTCTGGATCTCGGATCATTTCAGTTGTGTTGATGTCTATGGAGGGTCTGGTAGCTCTCTGATTTCATCAAAATATCTATCGGAGATGAACAAAGGTCTTCTGGGTTTCGAACGAAGTGAGTTATTAATGACAGAATTTTAATTTTTGGGAGAACTAACCATTTAAAGCCCTATTTAACTGGCTCATTTGCAGATTGTGATGGTTTTGACAACCTAACCTCAACCAAACTGTGACTTTCTGCAACATTTCATGCCTTAATTGCACACAAATTATTACGTGAGACCAGTTGTTGAGGTAAGTCAGCGTGATCTTACAGTAGCATCACTGCTGAGCACAAATGTGAGCTTTTTCTGTTTGGTTTGACCTTAAGATGGCTTTTCTCTGTATTTCGCTCTGCTGAACCGACTTTTATCTTCCCCAGACGAGCACAGGCCCCCGATGTCTCTCCATTGTGCCGATTTATTCCTGAAATTGATTGAGAGTGTTCAAAGAAGTAGTGCTCTTGAAAGCAAGTCCTTGTGTTTAGACGGTGTGGGCTGCTCAGTCACACTCCTCAATCGGAAAACACTCTAGTTTATTCTGTCAATGACAGAGCCGTCGCCGGGGCCTTGCGGTAATGATACGGCGGTAAACACACGCCAATCAATGGTCTCCATTCAGCCCGCCGATGGCAGACTCATTCTTCATCTTCTGAGCTGATTTGACTCTTTATTAGCAGCTGAATTTATTTATTTATTTTTTTGCAATGGCTGTTAAACTCTGAAACAACTTATAAGTCGTATGTTGTATGAAAGGAAACGGCCAGTATGTAAATTATTTTGTGATAATATTCCATTTTGAGCTAGTTTTATAAGTGTTTAATAAACCAACTAAATGAATGGTGCTCCATATTGCACAAATTGGATTCTACTGTATGTGGGCCTGAGTAAGCACCAGTTAATTGTTTCTTCGTAAATTCGCCACGTTATTGTGTTGGTGTACAGCATTTATCACATCGCAGCATGATTGTGAAAGTGTTTTAGGTGTTTTTGTTTTAGTGTGATTCACAGTCATCTGCAATGGTTTTTAATGTATTGTATTACGGTAAGATATTCTTTAGCACATTTTTGGTTTTCAGCAGGTTGGCTTTCAAGAGTTTTTTTTTTTTTTTTGTCTTTTTAGCATGTTGCAGTCATTTGTAATGGGTTTGCTTAATGTTTGAATAGACTTTTAGCACATACCTTAACCTTGGATTTATTTCCAAAAAAAGATTACAATAGTGGAACCATAGTATCCACATATTAACCTTGGTTTTGCTAGTTACCATAGTTTATCCATAATATTTTTAGTAATAATCTAAAATGTAATCAAT
The DNA here is from genome assembly GCA_032353835.1 of Enteromius viviparus. Taxonomy (NCBI): domain Eukaryota; kingdom Metazoa; phylum Chordata; class Actinopteri; order Cypriniformes; family Cyprinidae; genus Enteromius; species Enteromius viviparus. Next base: position 83,244 of record JAUCNO010000460.1, read on the forward strand.
ACACTAAAAAACATGGTTACTGCACTTTTACTACCCTGCTACGCTAGGGTTTAAACAAATCGTATGAGTGAAGTCGTACGAATTTGCATGAATTAGCACATATTTGCCACCTTGTACAAATACTTTTTGCTAATTTGGTCTAAATGTTTTTGGCTCATTGCTATGTGTTTGAGATGTTTTCAGCATGTTGATGTACTTTTGAGATGTTTAAAAAACTATTAAAAATGACCATCTAGCATGCTATAAAACACTTCAAATGCCTTCAAAACCAGTCAGCAATGTGTTAAAAGCCAATCCGATAACCTTAAATTCATTAGCAAAATGCTAACAAACATTCAGAACAACCTAGAAACATTCAAAGTTTATCATGGAAAAAAAAAGAAACATTAATTTGAATTAAAATTAAAATGTGTCTGTCAGTGATTCTTGGTGCATAATTTGGTAAGGTCTGCTCTCATTTAACATTCATAATTTATTGATTTTTCACACTTTACACGATCCGTCAAGCGTAACATCCATCCATTTAATAAATTAGACAGAAAACTTAAGAACTGGAGAGAAAAATATAAATATAATATGGCTGACTCTTGAATGCTAATGAGAGTGGGACCAAACATGTTTCTCAGCCTTATTTTATAGCTCATTTAGCCTGAACTGACACATTGCTGTTTCAATACTTTCTGATGGTATGATTCCTGTATTTTTAAGAAAGGTACAGTAAAAATCGTTGTTTTGAGGCCGTTCTGCGGTGGTTTGATGCAGCGACTCTGGGCTGTGATGATGGCTTTGAGGTTGCAGACGGGTTAAGCTGAAGCTCTAGGAAGGCTGTTTTTCTGTTGTGAACCCGATGATGACGAGACGCTTCTGTCAGGTTGCTCGTGCTAGATTTGTGTCGAAACTCTTCGAATTCACAGCGGCTGATCAAAGCGGCTCCGGCACACCGATGAGACTCGTTGCTGACTTTCATCTCCACGCCGGGCTCTTTTTTGTTTTGGCTTGTCATTTCACAATGTTGCTTTCAAAGAAAAATCATCATTATTTATCACAGGAGCCTTTCTGATTTGTTTGACTAGAGAATAATGACGGCACCGTAGCAATAATTCATTCGGTTTCTTACTTTCGCAGCTCCAATCTGACTCGCATGTCTGCAATTCTTTTGGTAATTCAGCCGGAGCAACAATTACAGCGGATCTCACATAAAGTTTGGCCCAACTCAAGAAGTATGAAGTGCTTTGGAGTAGTTTTAGTATACACTCACAATTCCAGTACACGTCAATTTTAGAAAGAAAAAGTGCATGGAGACTTTAAGTTGTATTTAATTAATTGATTTTTAAAAATACTTTATATTATTTATTTGTGTTTGAACTAGCTTTTAGTGCATTGCTGCATGATAGTAAAGGAGTTTTCTAGTAATCTTTAGCATGTTTTTATGCATGAGTGTTCTGATCACTTTTATTGCATTGCTCTACTTTAGCTAAGGTCAGCTTCTTCCTGGTTTTATGTTGAAATGCTGCGGAGATGCAGTGTGTTTGAGATAATCTACAGCTACAAATGCCCAGCCAATACATGCATTACATAAATCACATACAGACTCAACATGAGGGCTGTTACGGGCTTAACGTGTGCTGCTAAATATTTTGTGGATTATCCTCATTACAGCCTGATCAGTCCTGCGTAGCAATTAGTGCCCCACTGCTTTATTTGTGAAGCTTACAGGCCTTCAGACTCTCTAGAAAACACTCTTACACTGCCTTTAGTTATCTGTGTTGTGCATTGTGGGACTAAAAGGAAATAACATTATTGGAATGTGTGATGGAGCTGGAAAATATAATTTTTTCAGTCTTAAGACAGTATTTGATATGTATCTCAATTTTAATTACTTTTTTGGGGCATTCAAAGAACAATAATTTCATTCAAACCAAGAAGATTCACAAGTAGTAAACTGCTCAAACTGTCAAAATCTAGGTAAAAAAATATATTTAAAATATGAATAGATTATTTTTCCAAAATATTATTTGTAAACTTTGTGTATAAAACTATTTAAAATATAAATATTTAATATATATAAATATTTTATTTTTATTATTTATATAAAATATAAAAATATAAATATTTATAGACTAAAATATTTATAAAAATGCTATTTTTTTAATGTGATGTGTTTTTAATTTAAACTAATATTGTTTTTAAATTTTCTATTTATTAATATTTTAGTTATATATTACAGAAGAGGGCCAAGCAATAATACAAAATTAAATGCATTTTGAAATTAAAGTTGTTAAATTGCAAGAATTTCTTTTTAAATTTGAGAGAAACGTTGAAAGAAAATGTTCAGAGAATTGTTCAATTACAAGAAAAAAGTTGTTAAATAATAAAAAGTGTTGAAAATAAACTCGTGATTCACAAAATCAATGAAATTAATAAATTAAGTAAACTGATTAATTGATTCATTGAACCATCTGATTAACAGAATCAATTCACTGATTGTTTGACTGAATTGACTCACTGATTCACTGTACAATTCAACAACTTACTGAATTAGACAATTTTAACTTTTTGCTGCTGATGCTTATTGAAATGCCTCTATCTTGTATTTGTTTACAGTTTCCTGCTTCTTCTGTTAGCTTTTTCCAGTGTACTGTCCCAGGAGAGGCGGGTTTCCTTGGATATCGACTCAGATTCAGTAGTTCAGGGCTTTACTCACTCATATCACTCCACATGATAAAAACAGGTGCTGCTGCTCTATAAATATGTGTGTTCTTGCAGGCAGAGGAGGAGGATGATGAAGACGAGCAGCATTAGTCACTCTGTCAGCTGTAGATCCATGGATTCAGAGCCAAGCGCTGACCGAAATACTTCCGAACCACAGTCACTCGCATCAGGAGGAACGAGGTGAAAACCTGATACTGCTTTATATAATTTTTTTTTTTTTTTTTTTTAAAGCTTGTGCGTATGTGTATTAGGGCTGTCAGTTGATTCAAATTTTAAACCAAATTGATCACACAATGATAACACAATAAATTTGACTGAAAACACCACTAAAAGATTATTTAAAGCTATTTTGTGTTAAATGAGAAAATATTAAGTAGACGTTACAGAGTGCAGTGTTAGAAAGATGTTAAACAACACAATATTAGGCTACCATGGAACATAGACAGTAATTTGAGAAACATTTTTTAGTTATACAATGAAAGTTATTGTAACAAAGCTGCTTTTTTTTTTCCAACAGTCTTCAAAACACCTTCTTTTATGTCCCACAAAAGAAAGGTTTAAAATGACATGAGGGTGAGTTGATGACAGATTTGTGATGTTTTGGGTGTACTATCACTGTAATGTTTTTATTTATTTATTTTTATGAAATGATACACTAAATAAGAAACAAAATATGTCAGCAGATGGCAGTAATTACTTGATTCTTTCAAACAACTGATTAATTCAGGAATGAAGTAAATGCGGCTTTGAATCATTGTTTCACATGATTTGTTCAAAACGCTGATTCATTCAGATACTAAAGTCTCTGTGTTTTCTAAGGCATGCAACAATTCTGCAATGGTGAGCATGCACACACACACACACACACACATATATATACTCCAGCCAACATTTGAAGTTGATCAAAAGCTTTAAATCTTAAAGTCTTAAAACTAAAATGCGTTTTTGTCTTATAGGACAACTTTGATTAACTTTTTTGATCCCCTTCAAATGTTGACTCTTGTACACACACACACACACACGCACACACATATATATATATAATACACACACATGTTGGGTTTACATGTTTTATGGAGAAATTCCATAGATGTAATGTTTATGGTGATGTTTATACTGTACAAACTGTATGTGGTATTGACCTACACTGACCCTACACCTTAACCTACCCCTTACAGAAAACTGTGTGCACCATTGGATTTTCAAAAAACTTAACTCTGTGTGATTTATAAGCTTGTTTTTAGCAAGCTTTTGTTTGTCAGTTTATTGTTTGCCTGTCGAAGTGTCTCCAGAAGTTGGCCGAAGCAATAAGAAATCTCATCTAATCAAAGGCATCTCTGTTGCGCTTCAGTAATGGCTCCTGTGGTTTTTTTGTTCTCGGTGGTTGTTCCTCCTCAGTTGTTACACCGCTGGAAAAAAAAAGCTGAGACCGGCAAACATTTCCCCGGATCATCGCCGCAAACAGACTTCTTGAAACATCTAACACCCAAAATCTGACTAAGCGCTTCTCCCATCTCCGTCTGTTGGCGGCTTATTCACTTGTGAGCTCACATCCATCAGAGGACAGGAAGATTAAAGCCCTCACTCATATTTCCGGCCCCGGTCCCATTTCATGCCAAAGATAGAATTCCAACTTCATTACCGATGTTTTCCGTCAAGAAGTTTTTTGCTAACTGACAGACTGAAAATGACTGTGCGTCAAACACCATCGGCAACCTGGATTATTTCCATATGAATCAGGATATTTAATCGGACTAAAAATAAAAAAAACTTTTGTTCTGTCAGTAATTGATTGGGTGGTGAAAAGTGGAATTTTCATACAAAGATGAACACTATAAAAATGATTGATGACGTCAACAGAAAAGCGTAAAATAATTTGGTGCAAATTATTACATTTTGTGTTAAACAAAATAAATGTTGCTTTCATGTTGACTTTCAAGAGCAGGTACTGGAAGTTTTCAGTTCAGCAGACCTATGTTCGATTCAAGCTGTTTTTCAAGTTGTTTGTCTGTCTGTATAAAAAAAAAGTATTAAAAATTGTTTGTCTGAAAAAAAGTATGCGTCGGTCTCTTTGTCCTGTCCATTTGCCTCTCTGTCCAAGTGAAAAATGTCTATCTGAGTTTCTCTAAAACAAACAAACAAAAAAACATGTCTATCTGAAAAAGTGTTTTTGTCTAAAAAAAAATGGTGTCTATCTTTCCGTCTCTCTGTCTGGAAAAAAAAAAAAATCTGTAGGTCTGGAAAAAAAGGTTATTTGTCTGAATTAGTGTTTGTCTGTCTCTACATCTGTATAAAAATAAGTATCTGTCTATTCATCTGAGAAAAAAAACCCATCTGTCTGAAAAAAGGTGCATGTCCTTTAGTGTCTCCTACAGTCTAAAAAAGGTATATGTTTCTCCATCTGTCTCAAAAAGTATCTGTCTGTCCATCTGTCTCTAAGTGTTTCTCTGTCTAAAAAAAGTGTCTAAAAATAAGGACCATCTGAAAAAAGTATATGTCTGTCTCTCTATCTTGTCTAAAAAGTGTCTGTCTGTCTGTCTTTCTGTGAAAAGTATGTGTCTGTCCATTTACCTCTTTGTCCATCTGAAAAGTCTAATTCTGGACAATCCAAGTGTCTTTCTAAAAGAAAGTATGTCTCTTTATCTGTCTGAAAGTGTCTGTGTGTCCGTCTGTCAGAAAAACTTTCTGTCTTTCTCTCCATCTGTCTAAAAAACTCTGTCTCTCAATCTGTCCATCTGTCTGTCTGATAAATTGTCTGTCTGTATCTCCACCTGTCTGAAAAACTGTCTGTCTGTTTAAAATTGTTCATTTGCCTCCCTGTCCATCTGAAGATATATGCTTATCTGAATGAATATCTCTCTCTGTCAAAAATGTCTAAAAATGTCTCTCTGAAAAAAAAAAACAGTCTGTAGAAAGAAATTGGTTGGGTTCAGCTGTACAAAAAAACACCAAAACAACTGTCTGTTTGTCTATCTGTCTCTGAAAAGTATCTTGACTCATTGTCTGTTAGTCTATATATTTCTCAAAGAAAAAAACATTAATAATAAAATGAATCTGTCGATCTGCAGAAAGCATGTTTATCTGTCTGTCCATCTGGAAATCTGTCTGACCATCTTAAAATACCTGTCTATCTTACTGTCTGAAAAAGTATCTGTCTTGACAGTTGCAGTGCATCATGGGAGTGGCCAGTCACTTGGGTGATTGGTGGATCTGTCCTCAGGATTGTGTGTAATGCTGTACTTCACTAGAAAACTGAGAAATTCCCTAACTACTGAAAATGTTTTATTTGTCTTAAAATCAATTTTTTTACAGAAACATGCATCACTGAACAACCTCATTATCATACAAATATGAAGCAAATATTTTGTTTCTTTAGTATCTGATTGAAATAAACGAGCTCATTCTCTTGAGAGTGTCATTTGGCTTGTTATTACAGAGGTTCGGTCTTGCGCGTGTGAAGCGGTACAGTTTGTGATTATCTCTTCAGCGTGGAGAGGGAGGCGCAGGAACAGCACCATCTGTTTGGGTGTTCTAGTGCTCATGTACGCCACACCACCTGTCTGCGTCTCTCTCATCGCTGTCATCTCACAGCGGCCGCCGTCCACATCTCAAGCATCAGGGTGTTCTTAACAGAATATCACTGAACTGAGCACTGACACACGTTCAAGAGACGCTCAGACAGACGCCACAGGAACACGTGCTGTTAGTACACACTACACTGACACCCTGTCTGTCTGAAAACAGTGTGGGCCCATGAGCTTTTCTGTCTGAAAAAGTATCTAGCTGTCTGTCAGTCTAAACATTAATCTCTGTGTCATTCTGTCCATCCTTCTCGCTCTATCTGTCTGTCCATCTGTGTGTGTATTGGTCTGTCAGTCAGTCCTGCTCTATCTGTCCTAGGTTGGTCCGTCTGTCTATTAGTCCTTCTATGGCTATCTATCTGTCCTTTGTCCATATCTGTCGTAATTCAGTCCATCTGTCTCAGTCTTTCTGTCTATCTACCTGTCCATATGTCTCTGTCTGTTAGTCCTTCTCTATTTTTCTATCCTTTGTCCATCCATCCATCTATCAGTCCTTCTCTGTCTGTCCGTCCATCTATTTAACAGTAATTTTCTGTCTATCTATCTGTCCATATGTCTGTCCTATGTCCATCCATCCATCTGTCAGTCTTTCTCTATCTCTGTCCAACTATCTGTCCTATGTCTCAGTCTGTCCATCCGCCTATCAGTCCTTCTGTCATAATTCAGTCCATCTGTCTATCAGTCTTTCTGTCTGTCTACCTGTCCATATGTCTCTGTCTGTTAGCCCCATCTCTATTTATCTATCCTTTGTCCATCCATCCATCCATCCATTAGTCCTTTTCTATCTCTGTCCAACTATCTGTCCTATGTCTCAGTCTGTCCATCCGCCTATCAGTCCCTCTCTATCTTTCTGTCCTTCTGTCTATCTATCCATTTGTCCCTCTCTTTATCTATCTATGTCTGTCTGTCTATCTATCTATTTTTCTGTCTGTATGTCTATCTCTCTGACTGTCCATATGCCCATGCATTCATCAGTCCTTCTCTATGTCTGGCCTTTTCTCTGTCTCTTTATTTATCCATCCATTCGTATGCCCTTTCTTTCCTTCTCTCTCTCTTTCTCTCTCTCTCTCTCTCTCTCTCTCTCTCTCTCTCTCTCTCTCTCTCTCTCTTTTTCTCTCTGTCTGTCTGTCTGTTAATCATTATTTCTGATGGTGGATAATTAATTTCATTCACATAAAGGAACAAAATGGCTCTTTGATTTCAACATTCATGTATAGTTAGGCATGGAATAGAATCTAATTTAAATGTCTTAAATAAAACAAAAAAGAAAACAGCAGAGGAATTCATTCTTACAGCATGTTTTTGGCCCCAATTTTTTTAAATAATATTTTTGCTCCGAGCCCTTGTTAATTTCCAGGCCTGCCTCTTTCCAATTAATTACTTCAAAGGCTCAATCGTGAGCGTGCTTTGATAGTCTGCAGTGCGGCGAGGGCGTTCCACAACCGCTGCGCCATATTTCATCATAAAGGGTCACTTTATCAAACATCTCCGGCCGTTTTGGAGGCCTACCAAATGTGCAATTAACAGCGGATGTGGGGAGGAGGGTGGCTGCATCGCTGATAACGTCTGCGGCGGCCAGATGTACCACGATGACTTTGCTAGCTGATTGCAGCATGGGGTGATTTTAATGACTCAGGTGTGGAAGGAGGAGAGCAGAGAGCTGTTGCTCCTGCCTTCTGCTGTCTCCCGCTATTGATTTTGTCTGGAATACTTTAGATGGGAAGTGTTTGTGTCTAAGGATGAGGACGGAACCAATGATGGCTCTGTTTGTCGTGACGTTTGCTAATGTGAGGTAGCGTGTTTAAAGCGCAGAGTGCAATTGAGATGAGACTGAATGCTGGCTTATTGATTTTAGTTCACTTAAGGATATAAATGCAACGTTAGAATCATTCTTTATGCAAGAACGTGGACATGGCCGCATTTCACCTGTTCATTGCTGTTATACATACTTGATGTGTTACTAAGGCATTGTCAAATCTTCAATACTCTTAAAAATTATTTGATAAATTATTATGATGAAATATTTATCATTTATTATGATTTATATTTGACATATGTTTGTTTTGTTATTTATATTAAAATAATTAAAATGGATTATTTATAAATTAGTGAAGAAATTGTTATTGTTGTTAATAATAATAATGACTATTTATTTTAATATTAAAATATTTTGTAAATATTTATGTAAATATTGTATATATTTCATATTTTGATTTGTATTATTTTAATATTACTTATTATATTATTTATTTATATTTTTATAGAGTTTATCTTATTTATTAAATTATTGTTAATAATAATAATAATAATAATAATAATAATCATGTAGATTATTTATTTCAATTGTTTTATTATTTGAAGAATTAAATCAAATAATGGTTTATGAATTTTTATTTAGTAAATTGCTGTTGATGTTAAAGTAATAAAAATAAACAATTATTGCCAGTTTAATTTGTTAACAAAAATCAATTTGTTAATTAACTTTTAATAATAATAATAATAATATAAATTTTAGTAAACATTCACAATTATATTTTATTAAATAATTATATCTCTATAGATAAATGAATAAATATTTACGTATATTAAAATATTTAATTGTTGCAATCTTGCAAATGTTTAATTTTTATTTAAATACATCTGTTTTGTATTATTAGTTTGTTTCCTTCTCAAATAAAGTAGAAAATGCTGCATCATCATCATCAGCTCGGTGACACCGATATCCACCACAGCTAGCAATTATCGCTAGCTAGCGTCCTCCACCAGCCCGCACCAAACCGCAGAATGAACAAACCATTTCCTAATTAGCCAGAAATGATCTGGCACCTGGAAACTCTCTTGTTTTTTCTCTTCAGTCTCTCTGTGTTGTGGCACAAAAAGCGAGGCGAATGAAAGCGCTAGGCCGCGTTTTTTGTCATAATGACGGAACAGAAGTAGCCTCCTCTCTCGACGCCTCGGCTAGATGGAAATGAAAGCGACGGGTGTGAATATCAACACCCACTTGGTGACTCGATTTCACACTGACACACAGGAGACGGTCTAAATTTATACTCTCTGTCTCCTCGCGACGCTAGTATTAGCCGCTAATGCTCTGAGGGACTCTCCAGACCGTCACGCCCACCGCCTTCCTGTCACGCTGCTTATTGTTTATATTTACACGTTCCTCTTCTCCAGCACCTGGGCTAAAACAGTCCTGTCATCTCACCTCGCTCGCACTAATAAATACATCATGTGAGAAGTAAGAAAGGTAAAAATACATGTAGTCGGCTGTTTAGTTTGATAAAGCATTCAAAGCGACAGTTGCGCCGATTGTTATTTGTTTCACATGCTTTCATTTGAGGCTAACAAATGCTTTTATTGATCATTTAACTTTGGTCAGATGCACTTTGATGTTATTTTCTTCTCTAAACTTTTTATCCATTTTAAATAATTAAGTTAAAAATCACATTAACACCAGAGGAGTCGTAGCATATGCTAATCACAACAACAGCTTCTGACAGGAAGCGTTCATTGTATTTCGCTTTAGTTTTATTTGACTAGCCACTTAGTTAATTGTCACAGTGGCTGAACAAATGCTTATACATTTTAGCTGGTTTTGGTGCTAGCACTAGTTTGCAAACTTCAAACGGAAACCAAGCAATGACATAAGTTAAGAGTACAAGTCGCGAACGCTTCAGGACGCCACTAACGCTAGTCAGAACATGAATGTTTAATTCCTAATGTAGTTTCTCGCTGGATTTCCTCACCTGCGGGATCCGCAGAGGAACGCTTTGATGCCGAGGGCCGCGAGTCACGAGCGCCGCTTCTCATTATATTCTCTCTCTTGCGTCGTGTAGCCTATAGCTGTGTGTTTGAAATGTATATATGCTTTCACAGGAGCTCTTAGAGGGAAATACGTTTCTCTAACAGCGTCAAAGAAGAGAATTCTTCTGTTTGAAAGCTCAGCTTTTCTCACAGGAACAACCACTGCACAAAAAGCGAGGCAGTCAGCTTTAAAACACAAGAAAGCGGGAAAAAATAGGGCAACGAAACTACAGTCACACTCGTTTGAGCATTTTGCTTTATACTGAAATTCTGTTTTTACTCGCACAATTTAACCTCTTAAGCACAGCAGCTATTTTGGGAAATTCCGCCTGTTTTTTCCTACCAAAATTAAAAAGCTTCCCAT
>JAUCNO010000460.1:120805-131739 GCA_032353835.1 Enteromius viviparus
TTATGTAGAATTAATGTTCACTTTATCATTTGTTAAATGTTTAGTTATTTAAATTGTAAACAGGTTATATTAACAAGCTTATACATAGTAATTGTAATTAGATGCCTGTATTAAAATGGTTGGTTTCAAATGAATAATTAAAATAAAAATGATAAATAAAATAAAAATCATTGCTGAATTTTACCGTTTTTTTTCAGATGCTAGGACCCATTTCTCAATACTTTTGTCACTTTTGCAAAACTCTTCACACAATTCTCCTAACAGACTTTCAGCTTGGCAAAGCCTTGGCAAAGCAGTTCATTTCACATTCAAAATGCACTACAACTACCAAAACACTTTATTCACGTCTCAAATAAATGTATTCTTCCAGAACACAGGCAAAGGTTGACAGCCGACAAACACACTTTGTCTCCCACAAAACAATGAGCTAAAAACCCGAACAACATGCAGCATTACACAGTGTTTTCTTGTGTAAAACTCTGTTTATAATTGCAGTAAATATTGTTTATAACTGCAATTTATGTTACTGGAATGAATCAGACATGATGCAGATTTTATGTTGTTTATTTATTTGTATTTTTTTGCAGTAAGTAATTCCAAAATACAAGAATTTGTAAACATCATCCACTGATACAGATACAATAGTAATACTACACTATAAAAATTAAACAGTAAAATAAAATATTGCTGTTGAATTTTGCTGTCTTATTCAGTTTGGCATTATGTTATTGTTTTGAACATAAGTTTAACAGTTTTGAAAACAGTGTGTAAGCATGTGCAAAATGTGCTGTACATACAAAGATTTTTGGCAGTTGTTGTGTCTGAGTGAGAAAAGATTAGAATTCATGAAATTTGAGAGATGTAGTCATTGAATGCATTTTGTGCCAAAACAATGATAATTGATCCTCAGTTTAGCCCACATAGACTTCTGTTGTGCTCACTGTGTAAAGAGTTCTGCAAAAGTGAACGAAGTATTGAGAAATGGGTCCTGTTAATTACAGGAAGGAAGGAAAGTGTGAACTCTTGAAACAGCATCAGTCTAGTTAGTAATGTGTGTAGCTGGTAATGCTGATTTAGGAGTTGTTCAATCAGATTTATGGTTCTTTATTTTAGATGATTTTATCTGTGGCTGAAGTCAGTTGTAGTTTCTCTTTCATTTAGTGATTCTGTTTGTTACAGTTTTTGCCTATTGCTTACACACTTTTTGCATAATTTGGCCTATTATGTCAAAACTCAACACACAAAATAATTAGACACAGCACTTGAAGATTAACAACTAACATCTACGCCAAAATGAAACACTGCAATCAAAACTTAACACTCCTTTTTAAAAAAGTGTGTGTGTGTGGTGGGCGGTGGGGATTCAAGGGGGTTTATGGATCCCACCTTGTATTTTTTTTCAAATTTATTTGTAAAGTGCTTTTCATGATACATACCATTGCAAAGCAGCTTTACACCAAAGTAATGTTTTACAGTATATGTAGCAGTAGCTTGTACATGTACATATGGCATAGATGTGAGGTATACTTCACAGTTAGTGCAGTAATAGTGTAATATGATAAAGAATCATGTGATGCATACAGTAGGTACAGTCTGGAGTAAAAACTTGAAGATATAGCTGTTGTCCAGTCAGAATATCCTCAATGTTACTGTGTACCGACTAAGGTTACAGTAAGGTTGACTCATGGACAGGCCATGATTGATCACATGGTCCACCAGAGTAGCTGATGTCATTTGACACATGTCTCCACACTGGTACTGGTCTCACAATGTCTTACCTGAGGTCTATTTGTAGTGCTAAGACTCAGACCGATTGGTGTTGTGTTTTTCTATGCATGTGAGTTTAGGTGTCTATGTAAGTTTCTACAATTGCCAGATGAGTTTTGCATTTTGAAGTTTTCCCAATGATAACAGGTGATTTAGTTTTTGAACAAAGTGTCTAATGTAAGAAAACATGTGCAGTGTTTCGCAATAAGTGTGTTACAGAATTGTAAACATAGTGCAAAGTTGTAAGCTATGATTACACTGTGTTTAAGATAAGATACAAGAAGTTTAGGTATTTAGGCTTTGGTGTAAGTATTCACTTTTATGGTAAGCAATAGGCAAAAACTGTAGCAGCAGCTGTTCATCACTTTTCTTTCACTGATTGCTCAATCAGCCCACTTTTCTAAAGTCTCAGGGTCTCATCTGCGTCTCAAATGCATTTTTATTATCTGTAATAGTTTTTAGGGTGTCTTCGTGGACACTAAAGTCAGGTTGAGGGGCCTGTGGTTGTTTGAGGTCATTTTCATGGGCAAGAACAATGAATGAGCTTTTAAAGCTGTCTAAAACTCCAGAGACCGGCTGAAAACGCCTGTGATCGTGGTGCTTGAGGGAGTATGGGATTTCATAGGCTGAGCCAGACTCTTTGCTCTTATAGTTCTACTCTGGGTAGGATTAAGGACTGTTATCCTGGAATGGGGGTGAACAGGCTGGTTGATGGAGGTGGTATGAGGTTTAGGTGATAGGTCGGTCCACTAAACATAACATTTATAACAGATCTCATTTGAAATTGTAAGTTTTAAATAAGAAAATGAACATAAAAGCATTGTATAACTTTTAAACTTTCATAAACTTTATACAGGGAATTGGTTTAGGTTAAGTTTGAGTAGGAGTTGTAGAATATGATAATATGCTTTATAAGTACTATACAGCAAAAAATTATATTAATAGGCGAACTAGTTAATAATAACGTTATCATACTGTAGTTTAACATCTGCTCCTGTGTTTTTCACCTGTGGATTTTGTTGTACAAAAAATAAACATGCTTTCAATTTTGCCTCTGCAAAAGACATGCCATGATGTTCAGACTCTAATCAACACACTGTAGCATCTATCTTAACTTTTTACTTTAACAATGATCTAAATCCATGTATATGCTCTTCTGTTTGAGCTATGGGGATATTGACTGAATTATTTTAACAGTCAAGACAGACTTTAATACAGAAAAAATAGCCAAAAAAAATAGCCTTTTTCTAGACAGCGGATATAGCTTTTATCATATGAATTCCAGTGGCAGAGCTTAGGGCCTCAGCTGTGCATGGGTCTGCACAAACAATAGTGTTGACTGCCACATTTGTGTTGGTACACATGCTGATGTATAAATGGATGGATACACATACACAGCTGCTCTATTACTTGGAGACATAATAGCTGGATGGGTTCTGGATTGAGTTTGAACAGTGAGAAAGGCTTGTGCGTTAAATAAAGAGTGACATTGTGTCAGCATGCACATCACTGCTGAAGTTTCAGTAGCTGTAGAGATGTGTGTGTGTGTGTGTGTGTGTGTGTGTGTGTCTGTGTGTGTGTCTGTTAGGAAGGTAATCAAGTCCAGATGCTAAGTTTATACAGGATACTATACCCATGAGTGTTTGTGTGTGTGTGAAACAGAGGACAGACAACTGATGAAAAATCCAATACAAGTTCATCCAGCAAAAACCATAGTGGCTTAACCAAGAAATTACACTGTAAGCATGATCTTAGCCTATACTGGAGATCTTACAGAAGGGTTTCTGACAACACGCTCTGATAGAGAAACATCATACTTGCAAGCTGAACAGTCTGATTACAGGGAGGGTATTCACATTTAATTTGCTCTTCTGAGGTTTAGGATCTGCATTACAGTCACATGAGATCTCCTCAAATGCTAAATCCTTCCTGACTGTAAGATTTTGGCACAGAGTCTCTTATTGCCTCTCTTGTTTAGTTTGTCTGGCTGTTCTACAACATCCTCTACTCTATAAAGACTATTCTAAAAGATCAGCGTATAACACTAAATCCTTTTATCTCTTCTAGTTGATAAGAAAACAGCTCAGATCAGTGGGAGAAATTTGTTCCTATTGACTTTTAGCTGCAGACTTGGCGTTTTCTCTGTGTTCTCTGAGGAGAGTAGGTGACCTTCAGGCCCTCTCAGTGGCCCACTTGGACTTTGTTCCTGGCATGGCCAAAGCCTTCCTGTACCTGCAAATGGGTTACAGTCCTAAGGTACCTACGGTCATACCTCAGCCAGTTGTTCAGGGAGCCTGGTCAGCAGAAGCTAAATTGTGTGTTAGAGGTCTGCACAGGACTGTGCTTTTAGTCCCACTCCGGCGAAGTTTTATCCCGCACCCGCTATTCAGTCACTGCCTGCTTAGAATAATTTTCTACCCGACCATTCCCCCTAAATTTAGATCTTGTTTCCAAAATCTCACATTTAAATGGGGTACTACCAAAAGAGAGATAACAGATAAACTGTAGGTTGTGCAATGATTGTATTTATTTTTCTTAGTCTTGTCAAGATACATTTGATGTCAACATGGAAAATATGTTGCAAAAATAAAATAAATAAAAACAAATGTATGTACAACATTGTAGCCTTTTTATTATTTTTATGTAAAATACAAACATAACATTTTTCTGTAAGCACAGTAGGAAAAGTGTCACGGAAAAAAATAAATCTGTCACTTAAAATTTTAAACAAAAGAACAGAAAATAGAAGAAAATAGTTGGCCACTGCGAAATTAAATAATTGTTTAACCTATCAATTTAGCAAAAAAAAAAGTCCCAAAGTCGATCTCAAGGTATCTCCTACAAAAGAAAACAGGCATATATAAATACAACAATAAACAACATCTCAAAATTATAAACTATTAATGAAATGAACGAAAACTTTATCCAAACTATTTTAAATTTCCATACAGAAAAGGAATGTGACTGACTGATGAGGGTTTCAGTACCGAACATCTCTCCTCCAAAATCCAACCACAAAGGCTGAATGCTCTCTCAAAAGGTGCACTCGTGGCCGGGATGCAGAGGACAAATCTTGCAAGGTTGCTCAGGGCAGGGAACTGGGAACTGTTTGAATTCCACCACTGCAAAATGTTTTGTTGACTTGAATTTAAGTTTCATGGTCCTGTACTCCTGAATCTGAACATATAGTGATTTTGATCCATATGATTCTTCCTCTTCCTCCCAATCTGAAAATTTATGAAGAACAGTAGGCCTTTTGGCAGTTGTTGGTTCAACATCCTCATCATGTGCATCAAACTTCAATCATCAATCATCTCCTAACATTTTCAGACCTCGCAGATTTGGTGTCAGAAAGGTTAATATTTTATTAATTCTTTTGAATTCTTTCAGCCATGTTACATAGATGGTTGCGGTTTCAGAGAGCAGAGGGTCTTTTGTGGCTGATGTACAGTGCTCAATTAATCGCACTGACCACGGAAGAACCAGTGATGTACTAGGACCTGTGTTATCAGTTTCCAAGTCGTCGGTTGCCTCTTTGAAGGGTTTTAGGAATGATACTAGTAACTTAAGCGTACTGATGCTAATGCGTCCGATCTTATCCAAAATTATTGCTCTCAGTCAGCTCCACGAACTGTGACAAAAACCATCTTTTTGCCCATGTCTGTCTCATCAATGCAAAACACTCTGAGTTTCTGCAGCAGGTGCCTTCAAATGTTTTGACCTGTCTTTGAGGTGCTTGGGTCAAAAGGGGCAGCAAAAAGCACTCTTGAATGTAGCTCAGATTGCTCATTAACGTAATGGATGGTTGCAGACAAAAAGGATGTTTTACAATATGTTTCTATCCATATGTCTGCTGTAACAGCACATTCAAACTTCGATATTGTTGCAGTGATTTCCTCCACAACATGTTTACATAGACTCTGAGCCCTCATTTCAACATTTCTTGACACCGTTGTTGGGTGTGGTAGTATCTCACAGACATTGAATTTTCCTATTCTTGCTGCTTTGTCGACCAAATGTTGGGCCAGCTGTGTGAAGCATTTTCCAGAGAAGGTATCATACGGTCGAATGTCTTGGCAAACAAACTTAACACATTTGTCTGTGGGTTTTTTTTAAAAACTGCTCTGGCACCAGCAAAGATTTAGTAAATGTCAGTTTTGATTGCCCCTTTGTGATGAGACATGAGTGCCGCATTAAACCTGAGGTTCCAGTCTTGTTACTGCTAAAGGGTAAAACTTTAAGGCAAAAATCACATCGCGCAAAGGGTAATTTTTTTCCATTTGTGTCTATGACGCATGAAAAAGACTCCCGTACATCAGACTTGCCTGATATGGGTTACCTTACAGTAAACTGACCGCTGTCTAATCCCAGCTGAATTTCCTTCAAGGACAGCGCATCTTCAGTTTGCGCTGCCATGTTTGTAAAGCCCGCTCAGAGAACCGTGATGCAGGTCCTGTGTAAATAAAATGTACGTGCAAAAAGCACTGGTCCATGCATTCAGCACGCTTAACAGTCGTGAGCACTGGCTGTACCTGTGCTCAAATAAGAATCACAGATATGCTGTTCCGAAAAACGTCAGGAGCGCTATTTTGTTAGAACGCCCGCTCCCATTCAAATTACACCAGAGTTACCGATCGCTACCACGTTTTATTCAGAAATTTATTTCCGCGCTGCAAGAAATCTAGTCGGGTCCCGCGGCTCTATTGCAGACCTCTATTGTGTCTGTCCAGCTGCCTTGTGGAGTAAGTAAGAGCAATCGCACAATCACACACTAGGCAGAGATTTGAAAGTCTGGGGGAGTAGGCATCTCGTTCCCATAGCGTCTCATCGACGCGGCTCGAGTTCCGGAAGAGGAACGTCTCTAGGTTATGTATGTAGCCCTAGTTCCTCGAAGGAACGAGATGCCGAGTCTCGATACCACAATTTCTGCATCCCCTGGCAACGCTCGTGTGAACATACAGTCAACAAAGATCCCCTGGTCATGCGCTTCCTCCTCGGTGCGCTGAGGTTAAGGCCACCAGTACGATCCTGGGTACCAACCTGGGACCTAGCTGTTGTGTTAGAAGCCCTCTGTGGGCCACCATTTAAGATCATAGAGGAGATTTCAGATCGTTTGTTAATTATAAAGACCACACTTCTGCTAGCGTTGTGTTCTCTGAGGAGAGTAGGGGACTTTCAGGCCCTCTCAGTGGCCCCTACACATCTTGAATTTGCGCCTGGCATGGCCAAAGCTTTCCTGTACCCGCGAGCAGGTTACAGTTCGAAGCCAGCCTCAGCCAGTAGTACTACAGGCCTTTAACCCACCTCCCTTCAGGGAACCTGGTCAGAAGAAGCTAAATTGTATGTGTCCAGTGCGAGTACAGAACTGCCCTGTGGAGAAAGTCGGAGCAGTGGCTCGTATGCATCGGTCCCCCCAAGAAGGGGCTTTAGCGACCAAGCTGACTTTAAGCCGTTGGATTGTGGATGCCATTAAATAATTCCTCTGGTCTCTCGCCGAGGCTAGGAGTCAGAGCCCACTTGGCACACGCTGTGGCAGCCTTGAAGGCTCCACTAGCAGGGGTCTCCATGGCCGATATTCGCAGTTGTCCGATTCAATGGACTGGATCTCCGAGCCACTACGTGCTCTTCTGTTCTCTCGCCCTAGCTGTACACAAACACACACTAGGCAGGGATTTAAAAGTCTGGAGGCTTGGGCATCTCGTTCCCATAGCGTCTCGTCGACGCAGCTCGAGTTCCAAAAAAGGAACATCTCGGGTTATGTATATAACCTTGTTCCTTAAAGAAACAAGACGCTGCGTCTCGAAACCACACCTTTGGCATCCCCTGGCGGCTGTCCGCTGCATGACAGGAGTTAGTTCTCTGGTCACTTTCCACGCATGCTTCCTGGCCAGTGACATCACCCGCCTATGACGTCCCAACTCATCACTGGCTGATTCTACACACTTTTCAGAGCCGTCACGCTGAGGGCGTTCTCATAGTGTCTCGTCGAAGCAGTGTTTCGTTCCTTCAAGGAACAGGGCTACATACATAACCCGAGACAATCTTTCTGAACAACAAAACAGTACAACATTTGTTGCACATCTGCTAAAAATGCTATAGGCTCTCTTCTAAAATGTAGAAGGACACCCAAAAGAGTGTTATTTAAGTCTTGGCCACTAAGCAGCATGGGATTCAGTGATACCCCTTCAAATTCAGCACTTGCGTCAAACACAACTCTTATCCGATCTGTTTTTTGCTGGGGTATACCCCAAAAATTGGAATATACCAGTGTTCTTTGTCATTGTCCAAAGGAGGCGCAACCTCTGCATGATCATTTTCCAGCATTTGCATAAATGTTTTTTCATGTTTTCCAGAATTAGCAGAAATGTTTGATTGCTTGTTCTCTGTTGGTAAGCGACATCTTGTAGATCAAAATGGTTAAGGTGCCACCAAGATGTTTCCCTCAGCTCTGTAAAGGGATTGTTTCATTATATCCAAAAACTGTCTGTCATTCACGGACAATGTTGGTTTCATGTCATCTCTGGATCTTTGAAACACTGAAACAACCCAAACTGTATTCACAGACATGCTTGTTTCTTTCATGCCCGATGATATGTTTTGATCCCGGTGATATTTTGTAAAGCTGTAATCCTACTTTACTTGGATGTAATTTGGACAAGGACTAAGTATGATTCATGAAATGTTCCTAAACAGACTTCACCCATGATCACCCATCCAAGTCGAGTTGTTGAGCAAAGGGAGTATTGTTTGGTCCATTTATTTGCCCGCGCACCTTGTGTACTCTAAGTATATCTTGTCCTAAAAGCAGTAGGATAGAAGGATTCAGAGTGGAATTTTGTCTGCTAACACCTGAAGATGAGCATGGCCAACTCAGGAGAGGTAATATCTTTCCTGTCATCAGTTATGTCACATTCTATAAGGGATGGAAGCTAAATTTGTAGCTTTCCATCAGTTGGAAGCTGAATTTGTAGCTTTCCATTATTAGGTTCAATTATAAATTTAGTAGCTCTTCTACCTGAAGACGAACATGTTTTCAATGTGTAAAGGGTGGAGTTAGAGTTGATGCCAAAAATGCTGAAAACAGCTTAAAACTGTCTTTTGTGTATTGGACACTGTCTCTCTGAACTTTCAGTTGAATTCTCTACAACAGATGACTGCTGAAATGTAGGTTCTACTGGAACTCAGTTTTGTGTACAGTACATACACAGAAACTTTCTGTCTCACTACCATCTCTGTTTTAGTAAACTGATTTGCAGAAAAAAAGCTTGGATCATTTCTGATTTTCGCCTGTTGTCTCACAAATCTAGAGAATACAGTATCTTGTATGGAAGGAATGGTACACTGTCCTCTTCTTTGTATCTAAATCCTTCATCTATCCATCTCTCCAGCAGGCTGTACGGGGGGTTTTCCACGATGGGTTTCAATCCACTAGCTGTGTCCAAATACGCAAGTCCAGGAAGGTACCCTTCACAGTTAGCACATTCCAATTCCAGTAGGATATCACCTAATTCTTAAAGTTTGTGACTGTATTTGTTGCTAAGCCTTGGGAAGTCCTTTAGCCTTTTTAACAAGGCATTCTCGACCATCTTTGGTGCTCCATAAATTTCCTCCAGTCTTTGCCACAACATCTTAAGGCCTGATTCAGGATGAAGGACATGTATAGAACAAATTCTTTTGGCCTGCTCTGATGACTAAGGTCCAATCAAGTTCTTCTTGGGGTGTTAAGTTAAGATCTTTAGTAGAACTTTTAAAAGATGCTTTCCATGACCAGTAATTCTCAGCATGGTCATCAATCTTTAAAAGACTAGAGCTTACCATTTCTTTGCAGATCATGTGTCTTGTTAGGTCAGTACTGGTTGACAGAGAATATGAAAGCTCTTTCTCTGTCTTCACTGAATATTGTGGTCATCTTTGGAAGCAAGTTTGATCTGTTGTTGCTGTGAACTGGAGTATCCACTCTTGGTATTTCTGAATACTCACTCACTTTGTCCTCAAAACATGCTTGTGAGAGCTTTTGCACATAATCACTAGTCCGTTCAGCTGGGCTGAGAGGTTGTTCGGAGACTGGGGGTTCCTCAACTAACTCTCCTTCTCCCATTTTCAATTGCTTCTTTATAAGGCTCTGCTTCTGCTAATGCCACAGCAACCGCCTTTTTACTATTGATAACATGTAAACTTGCTTTCAAATACATCTGCACTCCCACTTCTACTTCTTGTTCAGCAAAGGACAGTTTTTCACCGGCTACTTCGGCTCTGCAGAACCAGTCTGCTTCCTTTTGAAGACTTTGTTGATTTTTACTTGTTATCCACACTTCAGACACTGCAGACATATCTCTTTCTAATTGTTGCTCTTCAGTTTTGTTTTCTTGTTGCACCGAGATATTTATTTGATTGCTTTTTAAGTGGTACTGTCTCCCTAAGCATAGACTCACTGATGACGTGCAGTATTTTTCTTGTGCTTGATCCTTTTGTTTAATTATCTTTTTACTGTACTTTCCTCAAGATGCATAGCTTTGCAAGGTTAGACAGTCAGCTAACATGGGGGATGAAACTCCAAAAATGACTCAAGGTGTAACTTTCTCTTGGGTTTAACTGAAATGTCCTTTTCCCCTTTTTATATTGTAAAACTTAAAATACAGAATGTAATACACATATCAATATACAAAAACAATTGTAAGAAGCTGAGCTTAAAATAACTACTTGCAGAATTATACATTTCTGTATTATTGTATATTATAAATTACTGTATTACAATGACACTTCCTTAATGTGAAAAAAAGACAACATTCAATCGCTTACAGACAAATAGTGTCCCAGGAAAAGTGTAAAGATTGCTTAGGCAATCCCAATTCTACCCCTTACCCCTACACTTTCCCCTACCCCTCCGTTTGGCTTGTTCACGTGTAGGGGTGTCTCAATTCTCTTTTGATTGGAGTGGTAGGGGGAAGGGGAAGGGCTAGATAGCCCTCCAAATGAAGATTTTTCAGGACCTCACTTCAAACGAAAGGCTAAGAGAAATTTCCAACATGGATGCTCGCTCAAGCAAGCAGCAAGTAATTTTTGCCATTAATAAGGATTTTTAGGAAAAAATGGTAACACTTTATAATAACGTTCAGTTGCAAGGCATTCATGAGTGATTAGTTAATGATCAACTAATTATTTACTAA
>JAUCNO010000460.1:182914-198085 GCA_032353835.1 Enteromius viviparus
TTTAAGAAAAAATTAAATCGTCTTAAAATGCAAATTCGAATTAATCGAAAAAATCTAAAAAATCGCCCAGCCCTACTAAGACATAATACAGAATCCATAGTATTGCGACCCTTACGAAACCCACTCTGATATGAGGATAAAAGATCTCTGCTTTCCAGGAAGTACGTAATTCATTCTGTAATTATCCATTCCATGATTTTGCATAAATGCGAGGTCAAGGCTATTGGTCTGTAACTAGAAGGATCTGTTGGGTCTTTCCCTGGTTTAAGAATAGGTATTATTATTGCTTGTTTCCAGATTGTAGGCAGATGTCCAGTGATCCAAATTTGGTTAAACAAAATTAAGATTATTTCTAATGTGTTCTCTGTCATGTGTGCCAGCATTTTATAACACACTCTATTACTCATCACTGGTAACTCATTTTTCCTGATCCCCCCTCCATTCTTCTGATCATACCCCAAACATCTGATAATTGTACTTCTCTCCCAATGCTACAGCAATATTGTCTCCAATATGTATGTTTTTGTATTTTAATTGTTTTCCTAACTTTTGCTTGTGCAATTTTATACAGAATCAAAGCCAATGATGTTTTTTGAGTTTCCTAAATGTTTTATTTCTTGCTTTTATACTTCTTTGCACTCATTATTCCACCAGGGTACACTCTTACACTCTTAGAATGTCTCACGTGACTGAATAATCACATTAACTAGTTTATCATTAAATACATCTATATCCCTTTGTTTCTCCCCTCGAAGAGTCTCAAATCTTTGTCCACAAATTTCTTTAAATAATTCCCAATTTACTTTCTCTAATTTCCATCTAGGAATTCCATTTACTTTTTGGAAACATACTTCTGTACCAACTTTAATCATAATCGGGTAATGGTCACTCCCTACAGTATTCTTTTAATACACCCCAAGTGCTAATCCCTGCTATTGAACTAGATACCAATGTTAGGTCAAGTACTGTTTCTGTATTATGTATATTATTATATCGGCTTTTCCATTATTAATACATACTAGATATTTATCATCAATAAATTCTTCAATAAGTAGGCCGTTTGCATCAGTACTCTTACTCCCCTATAATGAGTTATACGAGTTAAAATCCCCACACCATATTATGCTATTTTGTTGTGATCCCACAACCTCTTCTAAAATGCTTTGACTCAGTTTTTCACATGGATTATAATAATTTTTTATATCTATACAACCTCTTTCAGTCCATATCTTACTTCTAATTGATTCGAAATTAAAATGTATTTGTTCTATCTTATATTTCATACCGTTTTGTATAAATGTTGCTACTATGGTAAATATATATTCTTACTGTAGAGTTAATGACGTGGATTCAGCACTACGGAAACCTATATGTTTTTTTTATTGAACAATTATTAATGTAGGCTACAAACAACTTGTAAAGTTAACATCAGGTTACAATCTTCAAAACGTGTGCAAACAAATACAACAGAGGAAAAAAGAAAAATAAAGGAGGGGCTAGGGTTTTTCTTGTAAATTATAGTCCATAATTATAGAAAACAGATTTATTGCTGTTTTCTTTTTCAACATTTTAAGGGCTTTTGTATACAAAAAAACAAACTCATCATAAAACGCATGAAAGGGTGGTTTCATTTTTAGGTATCTACATTTATGTATATAAAATTTTCCCATCATAAGCATGCTTTTAACCAAGACGGAAACCTATAAGTGTCTCTTTACTCCTCCCTGACTGCACGGGACTGCTCTCGACAGCCGCCGGCAGGCTAGTCTAGTGCATCTCGAACACACCTAAAAACTTCCTCCTGAAACGTCCTTCGAAAAATCTACACGGAATAGTCCAATAGTAGTGCGTGGTGTATAGTAAAGTGTGGTGCATATATGATAGATAGACGGTCGAACCAATCAGAGTTCCCAATCTCAATCTACTAACCAATCGCCCCGCTCAAAATAAGCAACGAAGACAATACAAACTCGAGCCGCCGAGCTCCATGTGAAAGTGCTTTAGTGCCTGGAAGATGACGGTCGGTGGATTACCGTGGGTCTTCTTCATACTTGCATGGCTCGCGCACGGTAAGACGCTTATTTGCTACAATTCATCCTTCTGTCAACGATAAAAACAATGACATTAGTTATTTTAGACACATTACAGAGCAGTGAGCACAGTCTGCCTGAACAATTTCGCTCTTTCCGTCTCTTTTAAAGGGTTAACGCCGAAATGAAAATTACTAATCCGTAAAAGCTTCGTTCATCTTCGAAACACAATTTAACATTTACATTTGTGATGAAAACCGCAAGGCTGTAACTGTGACGTTAGGAAGCTACGAGAATACGTTTTATATTAAATAATATTAAATATTAATATATAATTATTATATAATATTAGTAATTATAATGAAATGCATTTATTAAACAGTTTCAGTCATCTGGTTCACAAACCAGGGAAAGGGAGAGTCGTTGTGATAACTTAGGAGACCCAGAGTATGAATATTCATGAGTGTGCGTTTCGTGTTAAAGCGCCACTGTCTGAATCACGCGATTTGCGGAATACACACAGATGACAGAATAAGCCTCTTGCGCAAAGTGTGATGAACTTCAGCAGGTATAGGCTACTGCTGATTTAAGCACAACAGTTTGTAGATTCATTCTGTGGTTTCATTCTTACTGTGGATTCATTCTTATTGTTTTCTTATTTGGTAGCCTTCATAACATCAACACAACTTTAGTAATACATTATTGTTACCGTTTTTGTAACTTATTTAAATTCTAATATGAACAAAAGCTTTTTTTTTTTTTTTTTTTAAAGAAAATAATGTAAAATATACACCTGGTTTAACTTTTACAAAAGTGGTAGGCACAAAAAAAGTGTCCAAAATATCTTTGAAGAGCTCCAGTAGCCCAACAGGAGCTCATTGTGGCATTCAAATAACCCAGGATGCTATGAGTAACACTTTTATTGGTCTGGTATGTCTGTGCACATAAAAAAATGGGTGAGTTTAATGTAAATCCTTCATCAGTTTTCATACATTTCTCCATCAAATCTGATTATGATCATATATTTTAGGTCAAACACTCAAAAAAAAGCAATGCTCTAAAACCAAAATAATATATTTGTTTTAGCAATTGTATATATTAAACATGAATGATTATTTAGTGGGAACGCTCACACCAACAAAAGAAAGCTACCAGTACCTCTGTGTGATGATAGATTACTTTATGAAGGGGTGTGAGGCTTACAGTGGTGCAAACCAGGGAACTCATGAATATTCATGTATGCTCCACCCAGCGTCACTCCTACTACACGCCACTACAATGTTGTTTATGTGACCCCACGTGATTCTTCAGAGCTTTCCTACAGTATTTCCTTAAGAACTCTAAATAATAAAGTACATTATTATTACTATTTAAAAGCTGAGAAACCAAGAGAATATTATTTTTAAACCAATCAGGAAAAAATTAAGATTTTTAAGAACTTGAATTCGGGCTGTTTAATATTTCTCCTTAATATATAATTGTAGTTTTATTTATGCGCCACGCTGGAAAATACTTTTAAATTTAAATAAACTGTTCTGTGTGATGTTTAATGACAGCAGCTGTAGTCTCATTTAGCAACTTGTTGTGTTTTTAATGAAAAACAATCAGTGCTTGATACTGAGATGTGTCTCTTTATGAATTTGTTCATCTTCATGATTTGTTGAAAAACATTTTTACAGCGTTTTCCTGTTGTTTTTGTACTCTTCAAGAACTTATTTACAATTCTATTTTAATTTTAAGGTGTACTGCGTGTGGATGCAGAGGTCAGGGATCTCTCTGTGTCAGTGATGGAGGGAGATACAGTCACTCTGATGAATGATGATAAAATACCCCAACAGGACAGACTCATGTGGTATTTTTATGTCGGTCGCATCGCTTACATCTTTGGAGATCAGACTAAGATCTGCACCGAGGATCCGTGTAAAGAGGGACTCCGAGAGAGACTGAAGCTGGACCAGGCAGGATCTCTAACCATCACCAACATCAGAACCACAGACTCTGGAGAATACACACTGTTGATAGGTGGAAGCAGTGCTGTAGACCGATTTAATGTGTCTGTCCGAGGTGAATCATTAATGAATATTTCAATCAAGTTAGATTTATTTTAAAGTATTTGTATCACTAGAATGACTTCATTTTTTACATCAGTGTTTAACCTTAATAAGGAAACACGCTCTTCTATCTATGATTATTTATTAAACATCAACATTGAACAACTGAAATTAAAGCACACATTGCCTAAAACTAACAGTCAATTTGTTCTTATAAATATGTAAAAATAAATAAAATACATTATTTTCAATTTTTTTCTAATTATAAGTAAATTAAGCAGTATCTCTTCTAAATAAAATGACTTTTGTATATCTCTTGTATTATTAAAATATAATAATATTTTAAACAGTGCTTTTCTTGCATCTTCTGTAAACAAATATTTTAATGTACAATGTATCAATATAAACAACAGACTGTTGTAAAGTAAAAACTGTCTTAAACACGGTAGCATGAGGTGATCTTGTCATGTCACTATATGAACATGAATTTTACTAAGAAACACGAGCATGTTAACCTTTTAAGGTTGTCTTGTACATGTCTGGCAGCTCAGGAAAGATGTGATCGCACAGTGTCTCTTCTGTGGAGAGTTTTAACGAGGTGTCACTGTAGTCAAGAGAGTCATATCCTTTGCGATGTACAGAGACTGGAAGCACATGGCAGAAGCCCCTCCCATGATACAGATTTGCGTTTGCTGTTAAGTGAATTTCATGTGCGAATGAACCCAGTAAAATCAAAACGTTCAAGCGTCCAACTACGCGTGAATAGAATGATTTATTTGCGCAAGTCGCGTCTGTTGTGCACGCAGAGTAACGTAACGGAGCGGGTCACGTGACTCCACGCGCGGTAGTGTTTTTAAAGGGAAAGTAATTAAATAATCGTCCTGGAAAAAAATGATCGATTATAGGTTCTGAATGTCGATTACGATTACTTTTCGATAAACTGCCCAGCCCTAGAACAAACCCTTTAAACAAGAACATGGCCTACATTGTCCTTGAGCAGGAAATGTGGACAAATGTTGCTTTACAGAATTATAGTTGAGAATTAATTACTAGATGAGTTTTCTTACAATCACAACATTATTAAATTAATTCAAGATGCCTATTTAAAATGCAGTAATTTATGTTCTTGTGTATTAATGCTTTAAAATGTGTTTTATACATGTATACCTGTTGATCTAAAAAGATTTTGTTTGTTTGTGTTTTTAGGTGTTCGAAATGAAATCAAGAGAGTGTCAGTGAAGGAGGAAGGATTTGTTGATCTACACCCTACAGTGCCAAAACTCCCAGATGATGTGCTGATGTGGTCTTTTAATGACACGCTCATCGCTGAAATCACTGGAGATCAGAGGAAGATCTGTGAAGATGTTCAGTGTGAAGAGAGATTCAGAGACAGACTGAAGCTGGATCATCAGACTGGATCTCTGAACATCACCAACACCAGAACCACTGACTCTGGGGAATATCAGCTGAAGATCACATCCAACAGAGAGCGCTACACTACCACCAGCGTAGAGAGCTTCAGTGTGTCAGTCACCTGTAAGAATCGTTTCAGTACCTTGATATTTTGGTACAGAAGCACTGGTGCTGTTGATGACATTGTATGAAATACATTAACATGTACTCTCTCAGACCTGCTGATATCTCTGTTTCTTATAGATCAGTCTGATGGAGTCGATCGCACTACTGATCGTGATTCAGGTCTGTCTCCAGCTGCTGTAGCAGGAGTATGTGTTGCTCTGATTGTTCTGATCCTGGCGGCAGCTGTTGGTGGTTGGATTTACCGCAGGAGATCCAGAAAGGGCAAGTATCACCTGTAGATGGTATACAGTTAGCAACATTTGAAGTGGATCATAAAAGTTCATTAAAGTTATCCTAAGACAAGAATAAGTATTGTTTTTGATCTTAGAGCAACTTTGAAGAAAGGTTTAGATCCACTTTGAATGTTGACTACTGTAGTGACAGGAAAAAACCTTTGTGAAATTAGCATTTCATTTTGTGTGATTTCTGATTTCATTACTTTCTGTAGCTAAAACTGAACATGTTTTTCTCTTTCTTGTACAGATGGAAGAAGCCCTCGTGGTTCGAGACGATCCAGAGATGTGTTGCTGGAGGCCACCTTTCCATCCTCTCCTGAAGATTCAAGTGAAACCAAATAAAACGGCACACATAGGAAAGAATTTGCACATGCACTATTTGGCAATATATCACTTAATGTTTGTTTTATAAAAAACTTAATTTCGGGAGGAGCACACGGAGATAATCAATAATTGATCTCCGCCTTCGAATCATCCACTTATCTCGTCCTCCTATC
This sequence comes from Enteromius viviparus, assembly GCA_032353835.1. Taxonomy (NCBI): domain Eukaryota; kingdom Metazoa; phylum Chordata; class Actinopteri; order Cypriniformes; family Cyprinidae; genus Enteromius; species Enteromius viviparus. The sequence goes on from JAUCNO010000460.1 coordinate 189,307, forward strand.
AGACTACTCGCGTCTCCCTATAAATCATCAGGAAACCCCGCATCTCGACCTTAGGGTGTGTTCACACGGGGCGTCAGCTTCAACGCTTCCCATTGACTTCCCATTGTGGATGTGTCGCCTGCACTTCACCGGCGTTGCTCGCGGCAAAAGTTGAGAATTTTTCCACTTCTGCTGCGAGCAACCCCAGTGTAGCGCCGCCAATGGAAGCATCAGCCAATCACGCTCTATACAAATACAGTAGCCAGGCGGCAGCCAATCACATTCCGAGTTTTAAAAGTTGAGTTCCTGTCTAATTTCATTGGCTGACGCTGCTATGACCATGGCATCAGTGCCAAACTTCAGCCACGCCTTCGGTCAAGTGTTAAGCCGCCTTTCCACTGCACACGACGAACGACAAGAGTCGGACCGGAAGTCATTAATTTTCAATAGAGAGTAGTGCAGGGGCTGCGTGGATCTCCGATCATATGCATATGTGGATATTTCGGATCCGATTCGAGCTGCGGATACATTAAAATATTTGAACTTCTGCGGCTAGATCGAATGCGACCACCCGACCGGATGTGACGCATTTCAGTGATGTCCAACCAGGTCTGTGTGCGTTGAGAATTATTAACACCTTTTTTGTTAAGCTTTATTAAAAAACGTACTGCTTTAAAAAAATCATTTTTATTATTCATGAAGAAGTAATAAATTATTATTTTAATATTTTTGTTTTTTAACGCTGTTTCCATGTTCCCTCCAAAAGTATTGGTGCGGTCTGTGCATTTCTGTTATTTGTTATTTTCATTCATTCATTACACAATGTAATGTAATGTAAAGTAATACAACTGCATGTAAATCTAGGCTAGATGCTTATCATGGGTTTAGATAGATAGCTACAGCAAATTTAGCAAAGAAAAAAAAAACACACCTGACAGACCGACAATCTCAGCCACTCCCATGGTTTATTTTTTTCTGTTTACATCCCTGTAGGATTCAAGAGATGTATCGTACAGTAATGGTTTTCCGAAGACCGCAAGAATAAGCTTTTCTCCCATGTTAATGCATACAACTAAAATTACCTCAGGGTCCAGCAGGGGCGCACTCAGGGTTAGGATCCAGCCGGTTGTCCTTTGCACTCGAGCTCTTACCTTAAGTTATTACCAGCCGGTATGAACTCGTGAATTATGGTAACTTCTTGCACTCTGTTGACAAATCACGGCAGATTTCCAGGAGAGTGGAGAGGGAGAATTTAGCTGTGTCCCAATACTAAGACTGCATCCTTCGTAGGACACAGCCCACCTGGACTTCTAATGTCGCTCCGAGTCTAGCCTTCACAGGATTTCCTGATTGTGTCACCAGGTGTTCCCGATCACTGAAAAGTGAACTGCTTTATGTGTTATTTGTTAATGAAAATGAATATAGCTGAAGCTTGAGCTTAGTTTTTGACTCTGAATGACCAAATTTATATAGATTATTCATTATTAAATCAATCAATCACCTTTGAATAGTTGGGTATATTTATAAACTTTTATATAAAACATCTTCATGTTCCCATCACTGAAATTTGTTATATTACTAGAAATTCTTATAAGCTACTTTGTACTGTTCCCAGAGTATGCACTGCCTTTTTAGACTATGAAATGAAAAAAGCAGAGTGTGACGGTTGTGTTGCCCAGCTCAGATGTTTAGCCTCTACCACTGGTTTATTTTGTTATTTATTTTTGTTATTTATTTAAAGTTGGTTTATTGGTTAATATTTTGTCATTTGTTCATGGTGTCTAGAGGTCAGTATAATTTGGGGTCAGTGTGCAATGTGTCTGGGCTCAGATCAGTTCTTCCATCTTTTTCTTTCTTTTAGTAGTGCAGCAGTTATATTAATGCACTGTCATATTGTTTTTTTTCTTTCTCCAGAATAACTATAGCTTTACTTCTACTCTTCAAACCATAAGTGCGTTAAAGATAATACTTTTATTTAAGGTTTTAGATGCATAGCTCTCTGTTGTGGTAGCCCACCCAGCTGAATGAAGCATACATAGGCCAAATGTTTTTTGTTTTTTTTTGTTTTTTTTGTATGATGTTGTTTTTCTGATGTTAAATCTGTTATTTTGTAATTAGTTTTAAAAAGTACTTTTAATACAGAACAATTTATTTTCATTTACAAATGTCCCTGCTGAAAAAAAAATGCTTTACAAAAATAAAAAAATGTCCAGAAGTACTACTTGTCTTTTATTTACAGGTTTCAAATAGACTCCTTTTTCAATCAAGTAACTAAAAATATACTGTATTATATTGTATTTAAATTCATAGATTCAATTTCAGATGGTAAATATCCACATTTAAGCGCTTTGACTAATGCAAACAATACATTTTGTTACTGTTGTTCATAGTTTGTCCACAAGGGGGCGCCATACAACAAGCGGCGAGCAATGACGAATGATTCATTCTAGCGAGTCGCTTTATCGGCGCGGTTCACTAAAAGATTCGATTCAGTGAACTAATTCATTTGAGTGAATTATACTGACTACTGTATTTAAGAATCTAAATATGTCGTTAATTACACGTGAAGCTTAACAGTTTCTCGTGTTTCAGAATTACTTTGCCCAAACCATGAGAAATAATCAATTTAAAAGATGTGATTCAGATATTGCGCCAACATACATAAACCACAACATCCTAAACTCTCCACAAGAGCAATAAATATCTCCATCATGCATATTATGCATTATTAACGAGCATTGTGTGTCGTAACATGTCATGAGGACTACGTAGTGCGCACACTTCCTCATGCATCGGGTGTGGAAACACCTTCAACACGTCTACACTCATCCACACGCGCGAGAGGAAGAGAGAGAGAGAGAGAGAGGGAGAAAGGGGGCGGTGAATCGTTTGCCACCCGCATATTTTTCTTTCTTTACGTCCTCTCCTCTCTCTGAATCTCTAGTTTTCCTCCTAACATGGCTGCGCTCTCAGCCTGGTTCTGGAACGAGCGCTTCTGGCTTCCGCACAATGTCACTTGGGCGGATCTGGCCGACCCAGCGCCCGGGGTGGAGTACCCTAAAGCCGGCCACTTGCTCTCCGCGCTGCCGCTGGCTCTGGGGATCTTCGCGGTGCGGATCGTCTTCGAGAGGTATGTTATGCGTTTGATTGGACGCCTTTTGGCGCCTCTTGCATTCATTTGAACATCCACGCATCCGAGTGATGTGTACATATCAATGCGCATCACATGCTTTTTGATACTGAAAGTTTAAGGCTATGCGTGCACGTGTCTGAACGTTTAAAGAGAAGCTGCTCTGATGTCCATTCGTGCTGGATGAACTTGAATTTTTAAGCCTTCAGGTTATGAACTTTCAGCCCGATGCATCTGTCAGCTGACCAGCTTAAGGCCTAGACTTAGAAAAGAGGATTGCGTTTGTTTTTCTTAGCTCGAAGACTTTTTATGTGTATTTTTTCACCCTTACAAATTCACTCTGCCTTTAAAGAAAGCATGCTTTTAGTGAAACTGCCAGAAATTCAGGAGCATGTGTGATGATATAATGTTGATTTTGACACCAATATCTGGAAATGGTCTCAGAAACGAGCACCACACCTTTAGAAGAGCTTGATGCTTGTACTGTATACATGTGCAGTGTCATGTCTCAACTATGCCTTGAATTCAAGCTAGCTTTAGTGGTAACTAGTGGTGTGTCAGTGTGGGAAAGTTTGGTTTTAAAGGCACAGCGCACTCAAATACGAACCACTGTTTTGTGTTCATTTTTACTCACCCTCATGTTCTTTGCAAATCTTTTAATGTTTTTGAATACTTTTTTTAGTTTTAATGTGGAACGTGACAGAAGGTGTTTGGTGCAATGTTCAGGATGCTCTTTTGCATATTATGAAGGTAAATGGGTACCAGTTCTGTCAGGGTCTGAAAAAAATACCAAAGGGACTTGTTTACGAATTTCTGAAGGTCTGTATTTTCTTTAAAGAGTATGATGGAGTTTTACTGCCAACAAAACTACGAGAATAAAAGTCAAAATGTTACGAAAATAAAATTAGCCTAGATTGGGAGCACCCGGAGATATTCTAATCTTTTATAATCTGCCAGTTTTAAGATTAAATGTTGTTCCGGTTCAGTCTTTTAATATCATATTATATATCATATACATAAATATAATATTCTTGATATTAAGCATGACATTTACAAGTGCACTATACTAAATATTATATTTAGACTTAATTCTCGTAATATGACTTTTATTCTCTTAGTATTTCAACTTTATTATCATAATATTATGATCTTTATTATCATAATATTATGACCTTTATTCTCGTAATATTATGACCTTTATTCTCGTAATATTATGACCTTTATTCTCGTAATATTATGACCTTTATTCTCGTAGTTTCGACTTTTATTCTCGTAATATTTCGACTTTTATTCTCGTAATATTTCGACTTTTATTCTCGTAATATTTCGACTTTTGTTCTAGTAATATTTCGACTTTTGTTCTCGTAATATTACGACTTTTGTTCTCGTAATATTACGACTTTTGTTCTCGTAATATTTCGACTTTTGTTCTCGTAATATTACGAGTTTTGTTCTCGTAATATTATGACTTCTATTCTCGTAATATTTCCAATTTTATGCTCATAGTATTTTGACTTATATTCTCGTATTATATCAACTTTATTCACAAAATATTCGACTTTTATTCTCGTAATATTACAACTTTATTCTCGTGGTTTTGACTTTTATTCGAGTAATATTACAACTTTATTCTCATAATATTACGACTTTAATCTCGTGTTAGATTTTGTTTTGTTTTGGTGGCACTAAAACGTAATCGTAAAAGAGATCATGATATCATTTATTATTTTAACATGTTTCTTGGTGTTTAAGTTTTTCGCAAACATGACCTGTGGTTCGTTGATTATTTGCTCTGTGGGCGGAGTTTATGCAAATGACTGCAGCAAGGTGACGTCACCTTGCCCTTACTAATAAATTTGTTTATAATAAAGAAGGTGTTTTAAGCTATGAAACGTGTTTGGATGTTTTAATAATACAAAACGCTAAATTTGCCATTTTTGGTTTCTCGTGACCCCTTTAAACTGTAATATTACGTGACTTAGAAGATGCACTATTAGCTTTATGGTTTTATGGACATCTTTAAGTCTAAGAAGCGCTAAATGATGGCAGGATCGTAATTTGGGGTCGTATTGATACGCACGCTTTGAGTTTTCGGATTTAGAAATGGCAAGTTACACCAAACCAAGGGCTGTCTGTCCCAACACGATTCTGTTACGTAAGTGCCAGCGTTGCTCTGTCTGCAGGAAGAGCTTTCAACGTCTTCAACTAATATTTTAGATTTAGGACTAATAATAGACTACAGAAACATTCCAGAGCATTCTCAGCTGAATGTTGGGTGGGTGGGATCTCGTTTGACATCTAAAACCCATGAGAAAAAGCGGGTCCATTAGGGTTACAAAAAGAATCTATATCTTGGATGCTACTGAATAAAGGCTGGATTCGTATATAATGGGTGTTTGAGTGCAACTCCAAGGTCGGTTTGCCTGCTTTGGTGCTGATTGATGTTTAGTATGATAAACATCTTGAGTAACCTGTTAAGAAAAAAACTACAACTTCTTACAGATCCAGTTGAGGTTAAAGGTGTTTGTGGTTTTGCGTCTGGTCGCACCAGTTCTTTTGAAACGGTAGAAAATTTAAGTCTGACTAGTTTTGCTTACGTGGTTTGCGGGGCACATCGCTTAAAAATAGCAACTGAAACTAGTCTAGTACGAACTTAGACACATGCCATCACCAAAAGTTCTCATTTGGTTTTGTCTGGGTATGTTTTTTTGACTCTTAGAGCTTAGGAATGTTTGGTACTCATTGACTTTCATTATATGACTGACAGACAGAGTCAAAAGTTTTTGTATTTTGAGTCCAATTTATTCAGATTGCATACTTGAAACTAATTGGAAATGCAAATGTTTCCTTGGCAAGTTGTTTAAAAATATGCTTGTCTTCTCCGTTTAGCTGATTGATGTACCTCGAGCGAAACCCAAAGCTTCGTTTTCTGGATAAGCAAGTCTCGGGAATCCCGCTAAACCTCATTCTTCAGACGAACTTCGGTGTGTCTCTTGAGGAGCGTTCAGGTTTATGAGCGGGTTCATGGTTTATGAGGCAGATGGAGGTCGCTTTGGTGTCCTGCGTGACTCTGGGTGATCTGGGCCTCTTTTGTTGTGTTGTCCTGCTTGGTTTCGTGGAAGAGCGTTGTCATGTTTCACTATGTCCTCGTGTCTTGGGTCTGGCCGAGCCTCTGAGGAGGCCAATTAGCCTAGTTGGTCCAGAGGGGGTTGGTCTGGTTTCAGGGGGACGCCTGCATGCGGTCGGTCAGGATGACATCAGCAGTGTCTCTCTTCATTTATTCATCAGCGGCAACTGTGGACCACAGATAGTGTTGATGTGACCAACTAGACACTCCCAGGGGCTTTAAACCATTTTTATTTGATTTTTTTTCGATGTCTTTGCAGTTAGTTTTTATGGAAAAGACTTGAGGTTTAAAGTTTTGTCGGCCTGTTTTTACAGAGAGGATAACCATTTTAATCACTGCATGAATCAGGAAATAATGTAAATAAAATAGGTTACATATTTTTATTACGTTTGTAAAAATCTGGTGAATTGTATGCAGTTTTGAGTAAGTTACTGTAAAAAAAAAAACTTTGCCAATTTACATCTTTAACAGTGAAATTAGATTTCTGTACCAATTACTTTAAGAAGTATTGCGTTACTTGTTACTAATTACTTTTTAATCAACAACAACACTAAATAAATGTTTAAAATTTTATTTTATATGTTTTTTCTTTTCAATTCTGGCAACCTTGCACTCCAATAATTGCTTTTTGCCACCTTTGCCATATTTTTCCCGTATTTTTTAAAATGCATATATTAGCTTATTTTAAAGAATAAAATACTAGTTCTGTCAAATGAATAATCGCTATTAACTTTTTCAGTGGTGAGTTTAAAATATTCCAGCGGTCCCCCCAAAGTTTTTTTTTAGGCAACCATTATTTAGAACGTTCGCCTTTACTGTTTCCATGGCGACGCGTCTTGCTTGTCACGTGACATATCGCGAGCACAATAACGCTGTGAGACAGATGGATCGCTTTTATTTAGTTTTTCCTTTTTTATTTTTAAATATTCACAAACTAGCTTACTGTGTCATGAACAATCTGATATTCCGATTCACAAATATGTGTAAATTAGTGTGTTTTGTCTTTAATACACCTTTATAAATGATCTTGATCATGATCTGTAACATGAGATGGGTGCCGCCATGTTTGTTCGTGCTGCAGTTTAGAGAGTCTCGTCTGTCGGATTTACAGCATGTAAATTCATCAATTTCTCCTGAAATACATGATAGTACAGTAAGTGGCTGTTGAACTGAGTGAAGAATAGAGTGAACTTTATAGTTACTTAGACTATGTGTATCTGATATAAATAAAATACATAGGCAAATTTAATTTGAATGGGTTGTTATTGTTGCTTCCATAGACATCTTTGTGTATATTACAAGCTCTAAATTAATAGTCATTAGAAAGCAGTTTATAAATACAGCTGGAAATGCCTTCTTCTTGATTTCGTTTAGTTTTAAAGGTTCAGTTTTCTTCCTAACAGAACAAACAAACAAAAATAACTCAGATGGATTTAAAACTATTCATTTTAAGATGCAAAATAATACGAAACTTTATTTTTTCATTTTTTTTTTTTTCATTTTTTTCTATGAAATTGAAGGTTTGTTTTTCATTTATCAAGTGTACAGTTGTACGATTACATTTTTACATCTTGAAATAATATTTTTTGTTCTGTATCCCTGTCACACCATCTCAGTCTTCTGTTCCTGAAGTTCCTGATCAGCGATCACAAACAACACTCAACCGTCAGTCACTCTTTTTCACACAAACTCACCTGATCCAGAATCAGCCATCACTGCAAGGACACAACCACCAGTAAATACAGGCTCAGCAGACGGTAGATCTATTTGCAACTCTTTATTTTCATACTCATTGTCGTACATGCTCAAATCAACAGGGGCAGACATAAACAGTAGAGACAGTTCAACAGACAGTGCCGTAATCAGGCAGAGGTCGGGGTATCAGGCTAATATCAACAACGTAAGTCCAGGCGATGGTCGAGGTAACAGGCAAGAATCAGAAGATCGGGTCCAGGCAGAGTTCAGGGCAACAAGCAAGAATCAAGGTCGAAATAAACAATCCAGGTAGGTAACAGGTCCAGGGCCGCTGCTGGCCAAATGGGTGCCCTAAGCAGAATAGCATTGTTGTGCCCCCTACCTCAAAAAAAAAAAAAAAAAGGGGGTTAAAGCCTGTAAGGGGTCAAAATAGAACTTTCTAAAAATATAAACGTAAATAAGTTAATTGTATTTACTTTGTATTATTTTTAAATTACAATTGTAGCCCTAGACAGAAATTATATGATTTTATTAATACATTTTATGGTCTTAAGCATTCAGACATCACACAAATTAAAGTTGAAGTTTTTGTTAAATAAATTAAATAGGCTGTAGCATTTATATTACAAAAAGGTGGCCAAATTAAAAAAATTAATTATAATAAATTAAGTGGATATGTCATTTAAATCTTTGGTCAATATTAAACAAAGATTGGATCGTCCTGTAAGAGCAATTATCAGGCCTTTGGTGCCCTTTGCAGGCATTGTATTACATTATGCATTTTTTACAGTGTTATTCAATGAAACCATAATTAAGCCATACACCATATATTGCCTCGTTGTTTTTAT
>JAUCNO010000460.1:198185-221288 GCA_032353835.1 Enteromius viviparus
TCTATCTATCTATCTATCTATCTATCTATCTATCTATCTATCTATCTATCTATCTATCTATCTATCATCTGTCTGTCTGTCTGTCTGTCTGTCTGTCTGTCTGTCTTTCTGTCTGTCTTTTCATCTGTCAATCCATCCATCCATCAGTCCCTATGGTTTGGTGCCCTTCTGTCTTCCCTCAGAGGAGTTTTCAGTCCTCCTGCCCCTTTCACACATCCACCTGTCTTTAATTAGTGTGAAGTCCTCCAGTTACTGATGCTTTTCATCCCAAGCCAATCGCAGTTCAGTAACTAAACGGAGAGAGGAATAATTTCACCGGATCTAAGGCCATGTTGAGAAACACTGGCTGTTAAATCTGGAGTCGTGTTATTGTTCTCTAAAAAAGACACTTTCACTGCATGTATCTGTCTGTTTTTGTGCTCCCAGAACGCTGTCTGATGCCCAAGAAGGTGGGAACCTGTCGTGGAGCGCTCCCTCGCTGGCACTTTAACCCCGTCACTAAGAAGTGCGAAAACTTCATATTTGGGGGCTGCAGAGGAAATCGCAATAACTTCCTGTTGCTGGAGGAGTGCGCCAAAGCTTGCCACACAGTCCCTGGTATGCTGCTTTTTTTATTACATCCAGTTATGATCATTTCCTTGATAAAGTATGCACATATCGGCTCTCTCCTGCTGACACTAGACAATAGCTCTCCTCATTACAGCACGTCTCAGTGTGGCAGTGTGTGTGTCTCATGAATAATCAGGCTGCGATCGAGAGCTCTCGGGTCCCTGATGTGTGTGTTGTGCCAGACGCAGGTGCAGTGCTGCAGTGCAGCTGCTCGAATGTGCTGTACTCAAGAAACCAGAGATGAATAAGACAGTGTGCTCCCATCAGATCTTACTACAACACATCTTACTATGCTATTCTGTGAAAACAACATTTTCTTAATAAGTGTTTGTACAAAAACTAAATGTTTACTATGCAAATTTATATGCTGTACTTCACAAGCATCTTTGACTCTACTGTATCTACCGATATTCACTTTTTTTAAACTTATCGGTTATTTTATGTAAAGTTTACCGATAAATAGTGTTTCTCTTAAAAAGAAATGTTAAGCTATGTTTAGATGTAGCCCAAAACAAATCTGGAAAAAGTTTATGCCCTTCTGAACTTAGCATCAATATTATGGCATACTAAAAATATATTTAATAGTATTTAAATATAAAAATGTTTAAATATTTTAACATTTATTATTATTTATTGTATTATTATTATTATTATTATATATAATATTAAATATTATTATTATTATTAAAATTGTTTTTATAGTTGTAATGCCATGTTATTGTAGCATCTTTTTTGTATTATTATAGTTTTTATTAATATTTTGAAATAGTTTTTCTTTTCAATTTGCTTTTTAACTTTAGCCTCCGTTGTAGTAATTTGGTGTTTTTTTTGTCTTTAAATCTTTAAATTTGTATTAATTTTATTTCAGTTTTAGATTTATTGCATTAACATGTTTAGTCAAATCTGAAATCTTTTTTGTATTTGCTTTTTAATTAACAAAAAATTGTATATGGTTCTGAACAATTGTATATAAGCTGAACAATAACAACCCTGATATAGTCTAACAGCATAAATAAAAAATAATTATTGGTTTCTCAGACATTGAACTTGTAAGTTAATATTGATTATAACACTCATATGAAGGCAATATCGGTTGGTCTCTAAAGCTACTAAACTTGAAAAACTGAAAAAAAAAAAAATATACCATTATAGCTTAGCATTAGCATAATGTAGAACAGTTTAGTACAGCTATTCGGTGACAACAACATTAGTATAGTTTAGAATAGTAGTGTATGTGTACTTATGTATGTGTATGATTTATGACATTTTTCTTGCTTTATTTCCTCGTAGATTACAGCCCTTCGTCCCCAGTAACACCATCTTTGCCACTTTCACTGAGCCAAAAGCCCACTGAGACGAATATCACTTCCTTATTTTTCGTCCCTATGACTGAGTCCATCGATCCGGAGCAGTGGGAGAGTGATTCAGAATCGAGTGGCTTCCCTCTCCACCCTTCCTCTGGGCCGTCACTCGCAGCTGCCGAAGACCACGCCCCCTCCACAGCCACGCCCCCCATCCTCGGACTCGCCCCTCAGAACCAGCCAGGGGCCACAGCTGAGCCTGACAGGCGCCTGGCGTCCGATGACCCGTTTGATGACGAGAGGGGCCGTGCAGTAACACAGGCCCCCACGGCTCCTGAAATCGGGTCCCTGCCGAGCCGGGAGCCCCTGCAGCCCAACGATCCGCACCGAGATGATTCTGAGGAAGACGATGATGAGGACGAGGTAGTGGTTTTTCCCACCGAACCGGATGAGGAGGAAGAGGATGAATGGCGGTACCTCACGCCTCTCACAACTGGGCCCTCATCCTCGCCCGCCTCAGATCTACCACCCGTGGTCTTCACTGAAACCGCCTGGCAGGGGCCGCCGCTCACCACGGCCGAGGACGAGGAGGGGGCGGAGCTTCGACACGGCGGCACCGAATATCTTGGAGAAACTGAGCTGCACGACTCAGAGCTGTCCCAGGAGGCCGAGCAGGTATTCAATGACAAATATGTATATAAATGCATTATTGATAAGTATCATATTACCAAAAGTAAATTATATCATGATTTGAGTATATTATTTTATTTAATCTATTAATTTAATTTATTCCTATTTCAGTAAGTGCCAAGTCAGTATAATTATTTTTATTTTAAGTTTTTAATTTTCAGTTTGTCATCTTATATCTACATATTTATGTCAGCTTTATCATATTGTTACTAACATATGATAATAATAATAATGATAAATTATTTAATTTCAGCTACCAATAACAACACTGTTTATCATATAAACTTGCAAAAATCTTGACAAAACAAGTGTAAACCCAACGGGTGGTTCTTGTTATATAAAATTCACAGTTTGGATGAAATATGGCGTGTCTTCGTGGAAGTGATTTGACGATTGATTTATCTGAGTGCGTTGGAAGAGTAATGCGTTTATAGGTTTGTTCTCCAGGCAGCGCGGCAGGTTGTCAGCAAGCGTTTCGTTTAAACCACAACAATTCACTGCAATCCAGAGGCTCTTAAAACACTCTCTTTGTTTCTCATTCTGTGCAGGTGATTTGCGTCGACTGGAGCAACCTCGCAGGAAAGGGCTACGTTATACTCAACATGACGGACAACTTTGACTGCGTAAGTGCCAAAACCCAACCCACACCTCTCTAGCTAACCTTAACCCAACCGCACATTGCTTTCGCATGAGCAAACTGCACGCTTATTCTTCTTAAGCATCACTTTTTCCGTCACGATTTGAATCAATTACTCTTAATTAAGGTGCATGTTCCGCTCCGAGCCCGTTTCTCGTACTTCGACGGAAATGCTGAACGTTGCAGGAAGATCTCTGTCTCAGAAACATGCTGACTGCACAACTAACGATGCTCAGCACAAACAATGACACACGCTGTAAGCTCCGAGCGCGTTGGTTTTATTAGCAGCATGAACAGTACTCTGGCCTTTATATAGAAGATAAAAGAAAATGGGATTCTTAAACTTGTGAGCTTGTTAGGGGCACTGCAAAATGCGGAGCAAATCTTGAGTTTTAAAGGTTACGCTTGTCCTACTAGACCTGACTTTTTTTATTTAAAGGAGAAGCTCACCAAAAAATAAATATTTACGTAAAATGCCACCTATTTAAGACGTAGATGAGTTTCTTTTTCAGATTTGGAGAAATTGCATTTTATCACTTGTATATCAATGAAGTGAATGGGTGCCGTCAGAAAAAAAAACACAGTAATCCATACTACTCCAGTCCGTCAGTTAACATCTGGAGAAGACGAAAGTTGTGTGTTTGTAAGAAACTAATTCATCTTTAAGGTGTTTTAATTTCTGTTGTTTCTGGCAAAAATAGTCCATAATTGATAATGATGCCGTCTCCTGTTGTCCTTTTACATCATAAAAACAAAAACCCCACATACTTGTTTAGACCTGTTTTGGACTGATTCAGATGCGATTACTTTTTTTTTTACTGGATTTAAAATGTCTTAATGATGGGATTATCAGCTGTTTGGGCTCTCATTCTGACGGCACCCATTCACTTGTAGGTGATCCACTGGTTATTAAGTGATTTAATGTCGAATTTCACCCAAGGGATCAGAATTGTCAATTGGTACCCCAAAACAGGTCCATATTATATTTAAAGCCCAGCCTTTTTTGGTCCACCGTATTTGTACACTCTCAGAAATAAAGGTAGAAAGCTGTCACTGGGGCGGTACCTTTTCAAAAAGTACCAAAAGGGCCTTTATTTGTACCTTAAGGGTACATATTAATGCCTGAAGTGTACATATTAGTACCTAAAATGTATTTCTGAGAGTGTATATTAAATTTGGGCCTGTTCTTCACATAAAGAGACCTGCTCCTCGGTGGACATAAAAGTCGTATTGGCTACCTGTACTGTTCTTTCATGGTGGTTTTCTCTACTGCACCTTTAATTTTAGTTCATTAATTGGCATAAAAGACCAAAGCGATGTAAAGATTTGGTTTGACCTATAAATGACTTTATTTTCACATCTTGCTGAGTTTTTTTTATTATTTTGAGTTTTTATATTTTCAATTTCAGATAAATTGTGTGTTTTTTTATTAGTCTTGTCGATTTAGTTACTTTTACAGTTTTCCTTTTATTACTTACTCTAAACAAAAGTTTGCATTTGCCTTCACAAGTAACTGAAATATATCTCCCACACATAACATGCATTTGTTCTCACAACTTATTAATTCATAGCCACCTTTTCTCAATTTGTTCTCTCATTTCAATTAATCGTGGCCCCGTTGTACTTATTTGTTCCCTCGTTTTAATTAAGTTAGTTAAAACGAGGAAATGAATTAGTGCAATGTGACCACGGCGTACCAAAATTAGGAATCTAATAAATTAATCAGTAGTGGGAATGAATTCAATCCAAATTAATGAATTCAGTCACAATTAATCCGCTGTGGGAAGTAATCCTTAATTCGTGTTTTTCAGCATTTTATAACAGCGCTGTCTTTGACTCAAGTCGTGTGAGACGTTATCTCTTCTGAAGCCTCTCCGTTGAATCTCAGCGACCCTGTGATGTTTCTTTGGCACATACACGTTCTCGCCGGTGTAAAAGAAGCTGGTTGTCTGTTGCCACGGTAACGCTCCAGTGCCATGTAATTGCAGCGTGATCGCGGAGAAGGTTGCCCCCGCCGGCGCTCTGACAGCTGCGCGCTAAACGGCCAAATCTCCTGCGATAGAGCCCTGCTTTGAGCACGAGCAGCGCTGCAGAGCCATTGATCAGGAGAGTCTCCGTCTCAATGACTCAGCGTCTGGAAAACCGAGTCTGATTGTCTGAGGATGTCTGCTACCGAGTCTCTAGGTCCCAGACGTCAGGTGCTCTCAGTAAGACAGCACAGACCGGTTTTTAGGTGGGTTACTGGTTGTGGGTCTGTAGGGAGCGCTGACTTGGCCCCACGTTTTATTTCAAAGAATATTATACCGTCATACTTGATTTTGTTTGCTGTATTACATTTCGAGGTGACAATTTCCATTTTAATTCGTTTTTAGTACATCAAAAAAAATTACATCTTGTGTACAGTCTCCTCACATTTTCATACTGTCCTCTATATTACATTATGTAATTTTTTTCATATATTTATACATTTATATTCTGCATGATGCATTGAGGCATGCATAATTCTATCATATATATTAATTTTATTTGATTGGTTTTTTTTTTTACTTACAACTTAGGGTTATTTATGCCTAAATCGTATTGTATTTATTGATTACTAATTTATTTATGATTTATTAATATTTTTGTGGTCCACTATATTGCTTTGAGATATATTTCATTTTTAAAAATTGTAAACATTAAGAATATTGTATATTTTTCAACATCTTATATATACTCTACTTATATACAGCTTATATATAATCATAAATTTATTTTGTTTTTTATGTTAATTTCTTTGTATTTTCTGAAAAATACAAAGCCTACAAATAATCCTGACAAATATACATTTTTCACATTGTGTTTACATTTTACTTTCACTTTATTGATAGATTACCGTTTTTTATTTTGCTTACTATATTACCTGTACACTAAAATATCTTTCATGTTTACATAAACACTTTTTGTGCACATTTACATTCCCATTTTATCGTATTTATTGTATTGTTAGCAACATAAGGTGATTTTCACAATATATACAAAATGTATAATCCCAATTAACTGTATTTATTGCATTGTTTCATGTCTTTCTTTTTTCATTATATATTTTTTATTTTTAAATTTTAGATCCTCACCAACACAGTTTTTGGTGACAGTGGAAGGAAATCTGATACCTAATACACAAACACATATTTCCTTAGTTTTACCATTTGAGATTTTAGAGAAGGTTTGTGTCTTTTGTGTGTCTCACAGGATGAGTTTCGCATGGAGAGCGGCGACAGACTCCTGGAGATGCTGGAAAACACTTTCTCCAGGAAGATGAACATCCCACAAGGCTCCTGGCTCATCTTCCTCAGCAAACCCACGCAGCAGGACCACCAGCTTCTGATGGCCTTAGCCAGCGAGCAGGGTAACACACACACACACACACACACACACACTCTCTCTGTGGTCACATGTAATGTGAGGCTTATTGTTTTAATGAGAGGTGTTAGTAATTTGTTGGCTTTTCATTTCATGCTCTATATAATCAGATAAAAATAGCAGGCATTATCTCTCACATCTCTGCGCGGTGCATTAGTCAGATGTTTTATCTGCTCAGGTGATAAAGACTTGTTTGAGGTTGTGTTCACAAAATCAAAGCAATAAAAAGAGTAATTAGCTGTATTTTGCATTAAGAAAATGAAGAATGTGTTTAAGATGTTTTGCGTTCTGACATATTTATTATTTTCATGACAGTGAAGCAATTACTGAAATAAAGAAATAAGGTTGCACTTCTTTACAGTGTACAATAATGCTAATTAACAACATGCACTTACTGTATTTTAAGGATTATGGGTTCAAGCTTTATTTTACGGTGTTCTTGTTACAATGTAATTATACATTTAAGTACTAATTCATATTAATTTACTACTATATAGAATTAGTGTTACTTGCATATACTTATTTTAATTTATTTTTATTATATAAGTATTATCAGTTTTATGCTATTGCATTTATGCATCATTTACTGTAAACAATGACAACTGTTTCTAATCATTCAATTAATCATATGTTATGTTAGTATTTGTTGCACTGAATGTGATTTATGCTAGTTTATTTATAAATGTGTTGGGATTGTGAATTTAGGGGTAAATGTGCTTATTTGTCATTTCTTTTTAAAAGCATTTACAATGCAAAAAATCCTAATGGTTTGAAATAGTATAGTGTACTTTATTGCTATTTTTTGGTTTTGATATTAAAAAATATTATTTTCTCTTTCATATTGTCTTGTCGTTACAGAAATTATCCCTCCAAAAGATGTCCTGTCAATGTTAGGGGAAATCAGAAGAGGTTTATATGAGGTGACATGGATGTAACATGGATAATAATTTATAATAAATATTTATTATTTGTTTTTATTTGATTAGATATTTTCTTTTATGCATTGTTCTAATTGCGTTATTTTTGTTAATATAATAAAAATACTTTTTCATTTATTTTCAGATTGGAATTCAGAATTATTCGACCGTGAACACGTGCCATTCGAGGCCCAGTCAGACGCGCAGCGACTACGGGAAGCTGTTTGTGGTTCTAGTTATTATCGGATCAGTGTGTGTGCTCATTATTGCTTCTGGAATCATCTATATCTGCTGGCAGCGTCGTTTACCCAAACTCAAAAACACGGTAGGTTTTTGCTTACACTGAGGTACGAGCCCAAATGTTCGGAGGTATTGACAAATTATGCTGCCAAAAGAACTTGTGCGTGATGAATATGCAACTCGAATTCTAATGCTCGCGTCGACGTTCTCTGATTGACATTTCCGGTTCGAATCAATTTACTGTTTGTCTTTGCTTTTGTGTCTTCTGCTTTCCCGCGTGTCCGAAGTCGAGAGGTGAAGAGCTGAACTTTGTGGAGAATGGCTGCCATGACAACCCCACACTCGACGTAACAAGCGACGGCCAATCAGAAATGCAGGAGAAGAAACACAGTGCCAATGGGGTCACAGTGGGCGGGGACGGCGGAAGCGGTTGGCAGGTGCTCGTCAATAAACCCGGGAAAGACGAGGAAGACAACCAAGAGGAAGACACGCACCTTTAATCCCAATCGGGGGAAAAACGGCATGGGAAAGCAGTATCGCATTACAGACTATGAAGGCACAAAACATTTCCAAGCTTTTTTCGAACATCTGCTGTATAAAATGTGATGTATTTTGGCTTGTATGATGTTTTTCTTTATCAGCGTTACTAAATACAGATGGACTAAAAAGTGCTTTAAAACATGGCTTGTATGATATGGG
The DNA here is from genome assembly GCA_032353835.1 of Enteromius viviparus. NCBI lineage: Eukaryota > Metazoa > Chordata > Actinopteri > Cypriniformes > Cyprinidae > Enteromius > Enteromius viviparus. The sequence continues at coordinate 206,681 of JAUCNO010000460.1, forward strand.
ACAATTTTCAGTGCATATTTTATTTTAATCGAATGTGTCAAACAATCAGTGAGGCAATTTATAGGAAATTAATAGGAAATTTCTGGGGAAATAGTTTCTTGCACTGTTAAAGCAATAGGTGAACTCAAACGTGCTATATATGTCGTTTATCTCACACACGTCGCTCCAGATTTTCTGATACTTTTTCTGAAGAACAAAAAACAAGATTTTTGAAGAATTGTGAGGCTTGTTTCCATACAAACGGTTCGTGACCACCAGGAAACTTGTGTGACGATTTTCTGTATTTATTTATTATTATTTTTATTATTTTGTAAGATACAGATGACCAGTGGTAGAAACCTTGCGCGATCTTTAAAAAAAAGTTTTGCTGAACTGTATCTAAAGGTTCTTTAAATCGTTTCATGAAAAAAAAAATGGCTTCCCTGATAGCACACGTACGTCCAGGAGACGTCTGCATTTACATCTGCAAGACGTATGTTTAAGGTTGTTTGCTCATCTGCAATACGTCTATAGGACTTCTCCTTTTCAAATAGACATCTATTAGATGTCTTAAAGATGTTTATGATTTAGAATGTATGTAAAACTGACGTTTGCCAGACGTTTGTAGACTGCAGATTCTCTGATCTTTAACAGACATCTTGCAGATGTACCTGTGCTATCTGGGTTAGGTTGATACCCTGATAGCACACGTACATCTATTTGACGTCTGCAAGATGTATGATTTAGGTTGTTTGCTCATCTCCAATACATCTATTGGACGTCTCCTTTTAGATGTCGAATAGACGTCTAAAAGATGTCTTTAAGATGCTTTCCAGATCAAGAGATCTTTAACAGACATCTTGCAGACGTAAGTGTGCTATCTGGGTAAATGACTGAAAAAAGTTTTACCCTTTTTGGGTAAATTCAAAAGGAAAAAAACAACATCAGTGTACTTGACGGCAGAGAAAGAGATTGTGCCAAGGTTTTTTTGATGTTGTTTTATCGAAGATGTAGACACAGTGCATCTTTAATGCACTATAATCAGTCATTCTCGGTTTTGCTTTTTTCAATGCAAGTATTTACAGTTAAACAGGCTGCATATTGTGTTTTTACATGCTGAATGCTGGATGGACGCCTACCTGCCTTGCTCCTTTATTGTGCATCGGAATGGCTGCTCCGTACTGGATTATGTCGCTTTTGTTAAGTTTTTTTTTATTGATATATACTGCACCTTTAACGTTGCTCAGCACCAACGGCCTCCAAAGCATAAAAAGATTCTCTTTACAAAAGAATCTTTTCTATAGAAATGTGCTGACTGGAGCTAGGTAACGATTTCTTTAATGTTTTCAGAGCGCAAGCTTTTCAATCTTTTAAACGCAAAGTAACGGTGATCACAATCCAAAAAACGTGTCAAATTAGCTTTCGTAGTGATGATCTTGTTTATGGTACAGTCTATGTGTCAAAGAACAATCTTAATTGTCGCCATAGGAAGGCTTTTCTTTATTCATTTCAAGTGCATGAAACAATGTAGTATAAGTCTATGCACATGTCAGGGGTCAACTGATTGTACACCATTTAGCAAACGTGAACTGTTTATGTTTAACAGATTTAAATGGTTAGTACTCCAGAACGCTCTATATAACGTACACGCAGTTTTCGTTTTGTTTATAAAGCCTTGACGTAGGAGAGTTTGACGCCAGTGTAGAACGCTGTTGAACGCTTGTTTTGTACCTTGTGTCCTGGTACGAGAGCTATTAGCAAATTTGCACTTTTCTTCATTTTGATTTTGTACCTCAAACTGCTTTATGTATCTGATTGTAAGGAGATTTAGGTCTCGTTGTTTTCTGGTAATTTTATGTTATCCCACTCTTAAAAAAAGCAAAATAAATGTTTTGAGAAGTCTTGTCCGACCTTTCTTAGTTTGGACTGCCCTCTACTGAGTAGTTAATGAATTACCATAATACTTGATGTCCACACTGAAAAAAAATATGGTAAAAACCTGTTAAATGGTAAATTCCTGTTAAATTTACAGAGAAACACCATAAACTGCCATTCCCAGAATGCTTTGCATTTTAAATTAGTTTGAATTTGATGTTTTATCTTTGAAATAACGATATTTCCTTAGTTTTTTTTGTATTGGTTATGTTTTTTAGGGTTGTATGTTACATGTAATGTTGTTAAATGAATGTTTATTGCACATTTCAGTTTAATAATTCTTACTATGATGGTGTTTAATGTTTCCTCTGTAAATGTTACTATTGAAAAGCTACTTGTGATAGGCTTTGGTTCATCATGTGACTATATCATCACTACCTGCATTTGATGCTTATCAGTGTATTTCACAGCTACAAAATCGATTTAACTACTTTAATAGGTGGGTATAAGAACTATAATATATCCTATTATTGTTTGTTATTAGAAATTTAACTAGGTATTTATCTGTAAAGTTAACATAAAACCGTAAAAAAAATTACCGCATTTTACAAAAGGTTTTATTCTGCTGTTTTTTTTTTACCGTAAATTTTATGGATTTTTTTTTTTTCACAGTGCAGTTAAAATCCCAGTTTAAATCTATATTTTATTTAAAATTGGCAAAGTTATAGAACATTTGAACATTGCATTGGTCATGCTACTTAACCCTGTGAATCACTACAATGCTTAACTTCTGAACGATGGCACTGGAAAATACATATTATATGACTTCTAAACTGGATATAACTGTAACAATACATTCAATCATAATGATTCTAGAACATTTGACATCTACATCCAGAATCTACAATCAAGAGCTACGTAAGTCAGTCAGAATCATCAGTTGTTACAAGTATGCATTCCAAACATCAAGTTTTGGCAAACTTTGGAGGACAGAAATAAAAACAATACTTAAAAACAAATCATTTCTCTGCGACGCTAAATACTGAACACTCAATCGAAGTAGTAGTTTTGAAGAAAGATGCTGCTCAGGCCTTTGAAGACAGGCTGGTAGTTGTAAATCAGAGCCTTTTCTTCTTCATTTTGCGAAGAAAACCGATGGTGGTTTTTCATTGCTGAAAAGGAAAAGGAGTTAAAAACCTATAAATTAAGTGGTCAAAAAGACTAAATTGTTGAATGTTTACGTTCTTCGAAATAAACCCAAGGTTATAACATCAAACTTCTATTATTTTTAGATGACCAACCTTCAGAAACAAAGAAGTGGGCAGTGTAGAAAGTGGCTTTGATGGCTGAGAGCGTGTGCACCATACCAGCTTTCTCAATCCACTCAAATGGACTTTTCTCTGGGTGCCATTGGACAGCATAGAAGGGATATCTATATGCTAGGATATACGACAAATACGTTTTTGATATATATATATGAAATTATTTAAACACTGAACACTTATATTTACTGCTACAGCTGACAGTGGGAGTGCCTCAATGTTGTATTACATCAAAACAAAGAGATAGCATTCATACCCTCCATGGTGGAAATGAACTCCTTCTTGCCATCCGTGTTTGTTGTCAGGACTCGATAAAACCGCTTGAGCTTGGCATTGCTACTGTAATTCTGTAAGATCAAATCATGTTTAGACAACTCAGAAAAAGTAGTTATAGTAAACAGTGACTGGTCAGCAACATTAGTGGGTAGCAAGTTATAAGTAATAATCAGTTTACTTTTCAAGTTGCTACTAAATCAATGCATTACTTTTAAATTTACAACAAAATAAACGATCATTTGTACAGTGCAGATGCATATATATCTAGACTAAACGTGAAAATGCATTTATGCTTTTACTGATTCAGTATTCCTCAGAATATGATGCAAACCTGCAATAATTAAAGCAGTTAATTAACAAACATACTTCGTATTCGTACAAATAAGCAAAAATGACAAACATCACATTATTATTATTATTTTATTTATTTTTTGCTCAGACAAGGTGGTTATTGTTAATTATTTTTGTTGGCAAGCTCAGACACAAGTAATCTAATGCAATATTTTCCAGAAAAAGCAGCAGAATAGCGCAATTAAATTACATTTTTTACAACTTTTTAAGAGCAACTTTCCCCAACGCTGCGAGTCAGTATGCAGAAATAATAACCCTGACAAATGCAGAAGTCAGTGTTTGAGGTTTTAATAAAATTCCATTGCTATTGTGAAATTATTAATTATTTTTATTAAATAAAGTTGGTACCTGCATGGACAAGCTCCAGCTGTGGAAATTAGACGTGATGTTTTCTTCTGACAGCGACTGAAGAACATCCTTTGGAAACTTCTTGAACAGCCTGCTGTTTTGAGCTCCTGTAATCAGTAAAAAATGTTGTAGGGGACATTCTAAAACGTTTAACATTGAGCGTTTTCTCCCCTATAGACGTCCATTATAAAGAGACAGCTTAATGTAATATTATTCACTTTGTAAGCAGAATAAGAGCTTGTTCTTTTGACAGTGGCAAATCTTTATAATAAGTCAAATTTGACAAAAGTTTGGTTTCTCCCAATCGATGTTATGGTATGTTAAACCATGTTAAGCTGTTTCCTTATAATGGACTTCTATGGAGGAGAAAACGTTTAACGTGATGTTGTTCACTTTATCTGTCGAATATGGAATCGTTCTTTTGAGAGTGGTTAGAGATTATTACAAGGAAGGTTTGACAGAAATTTGGGTTTCCCTTTAAGTGCTTTAAGCCACGTTAAGTGTTTTTAAGATTTCAGAATGTCCCAGTTGCAGTAATTGTATAGAAAAAGTTGTCACAAATGTGCCACATGTTGTACATCTAGTTTATCAAGTGTATACAAATATACTAACCATAGAAGTATGCACTGTTACGTGTTTCCACCCAACTATCATTAGTAATTATCATAAAGAACAAGAAGTAATAGTTCAGTATGTGACGCAACTGGAGAAGAACACATTGTTACCAACCTGGGCTGAAGGTGAGTGGCAGGGCGACTGCTTTGGTGTCAGTCAAGGTCAACAAGTTCTTGTTGCTGGTCAGAACCGTGAGCTGCTGGAAGCCCTGGCAGGTGCCCCAGATCGGAAAATAATCCGAAGCATCATTAGCCTGTTGTGGTTAATGAAGAAGAACCATCAATTCATATTCAGATCCATTCAAACTAATGTCCACATGATGATGTTTTTCACTCACCTTTATTGCAAGTTCATAGAAAATCTTCGCCGCTCTGGTAAACTGAGACTTTTCTATATCCACATTCCCACCAGGAAGCAGCAAACTAAATGGGTAAAAGCAGTCAATTAATATAGGCATGAAAAAACAACAACAATTTTGGAACAGGTTATCTGGTTTCTAGTTGGTTTGCAAGTTGGACCATATATAAAACTAAAACTAGCCATCAAACTAGTCAAAAACTCACCCATTTATTGCATTGAACAGTTTCTCATACTCCTCCTCTGTGCGATTTATGCTGCAAAACAAACATAATTACCTTAATGTATACTTCATGTCATACTCTTTTATTTTTGAAACAGCGTGTAGCTTAACATACCGAATTGGTACAACCCTGGCACCAGCCGACTCCAAGTGTTTCACATATGATGCAGCTATATAAGAATTGCCCTGAGCATGAGGGTCGTCCTCTAAGTTTTCCTGGGCTAAAATTCCTGAAACGCAAGAAGAGCACATACATTGCCTTACGATAATTAACCATGGTTATATTTTAAATTATAATAAGATAAACAAATAATAATACTAATAATGGTTAAAGCGGTAAGATTTGGTAACCCCAAAGATCTGTTGATCTGGAAAGCATCTGCTGTCTACAAATGTTTGGCAGATACTTTTTACATGCATTCTAAGTCATAAACATCTTAAAGACATCTAATAAACGTCTATTTGACATCTAAAAGGAGACGTCCACTAGACGTATTGCAGATGAGCAAACAACTTAAATAACACATCTTGCAGATGTAAATGTAGACGTCAAATAGACGTCTTCTAGATGTGCTATCAGGAAAATTACCCATATAGCACTGGTACGTCTTTAAGGTGATCTCTCTTTTGATCTGGAAAGCATCTGCTGTCTACAAACGTCTTACAGATGTCAGTTTTACATACACTCTAAATCATAAACATCTTAAAGACATCTAATAGACATCTAAAAGGAGACGTTCACTAGATGTATTGAAGATGAGCAAACAACCTAAAAAAAATACGTCTTGCAGATGTCAAACAAATGTTTCCTGGATGTATCTGTGCTATCAAGGATAGTTTAACCATGGTATCTGTGGTAAAAACACTTTTGGCTAATAAACCCATGATTAATTTTATAAATGAATAATCAAGCTGGTATCAAAATCACTAAAACCTAGACAACATAGATAGGTTAGAAGACCACTGACTGGTTTAAGCTTTTTTTTCGATAAGGTTAGGTGGTCTTTCAACCATGTTTAAAATGCGTTGCCATGACAATGCTTTTAAGATTTGAAAGGAGAACGTTCTAGCAGCGGAGACGCGGAGAAGGATGCTGCGCTTAAAAAAAAACAAATCCCTGTAAGCAACACGACATCGCAAGACTACGAGACATCACAATCTAAACCGGACATGAAAAGAACGTTCTTATTCTTACCGATGACTGGTCTGTAATTTAAGTTACGAGCGCATGATGCTGGAAAACCGCTTAAATAAGCGGCAAACACCGCGAGCACGAGCACCTGGCGATACATTCACCTCAGGTAGCACACCAAAGGACGAAATAAAGGAGAGCTCCTCGATGGTATCTGCAAAGAAGGCAATGTCAGCTCCACTGGCGATGTCAGGCTTTTTAAGGAAAGGATCCGCTTATCCGCAACCGTCACGTTAACGTGAATCAGCTCTGATGATGAATTCACGATCCAATGAGAGAATAGCGAAAAAAGTCAGGGCTGGCCCCGCCCACTGGGGGGTCGTCACAAACACGTCTGTCAATTAAAATGTGCAACTGCATTCTTCTCAGAAGCTAATGTGTTTTTAATACATAGTTAAGGATAATTGATACAAATGCACAATAGAAAAGCAATTTAAGGATTGCTTTCCAAAGCGTTATTAAAACAATATGAAAACAAATCTCTTTGTGGCAGTCGTCATACTCGATAATTAACACTGACGACATTTCATAACAGGGTTGAACTTACACTAATGGTGCATCATCTGTGGAATGAATAAGCGCCAGTAGAAAGTAGGTTATGCAATGCATAACAAGGCTACTTAACCTACCAGAGGGTTGCTAAAAGGTCAACTTGGTTTTCAAACAAAAGGTGCGAAAGTTGGAAAAAATCTGTAGCTTACATATAACTTTGTGGCTATAGCAGTAAACAGTGTGCTACCACTAAAGTTCAAGCTCTTCGCAAAATTGCCTAACTTCCTGCCAATGCTCAGCCCCGAAATGCTGACAGGCAACAGGTCTGCTACCAGACCACAAAAACAGAAGAAAGTGTTTAGCAAGCAAAGCCTAGATGAAAGTAAAGATTTTTATTATTATTCAGAAACGGATTTACAATGCAAAAATATAGTCTTGAACATATCTGCACACTTTACCCATTTAATTTAATTATAGATGACTGACACTGATGCACACGCACCAAACACTGATTGTAAGCCTAAACTGTTGACCCTGTCCCAGGGTCCTGTCCCAGGGTCAACAAAGATGTTGCACAAGAATCAGAATTAGTAATGAGCTTTATGCTATGTTGTGTTACAGGGCATTCACAGAATATAAAAACATATATTTGTTGTTATAGCAAGTCAGTCACGGTCTGGTAATGGTTTCAGAGCTCCTCTTTTCTGTTCAGCTCTTCTGGATCTGATGTCATAAACCAGAACAAGGACAGTAGCCACGCCCACCAAAGCAGAGAGCACCAATTGGATCACAGCTTCGGTTGAATTACAACAGCAGACACATTCTAAAGGAGAAAAAACTAAATCAATATCTGTATATAATTGATAATATGCTGATGATTTGATGCTACCTGAACATGGTTGACAGAGTTGACTGATGTCCAGATGTGTGGTCTGGTTTGTGATGGGATTGTTGAGCACACAGCTGTAGATGTTGTTCTCCTGATATTCCACCTCCAGAGGTAGAGAGAGACTGATGCTGAGATCAGACACACTGATGCTGGACAATACACTGTTTCCTTTGTACCAGGAGAGAGTCACATGACCCACGTTCACCACTGAACACATCAGCACACATCTGGATGCTGGCGATCCCAATGAAGGATTTTGAGGACAGTAACTGGCGATGACAGGAACAGGAAGACGAGCTAGAAGACATCGGGAGATATAAATAAATCTGCCGTTCATGAATTGCGAATCCGTGAGTTTCGACTCACCTATGACGGTAACGCTGAACGCTTTCTTGGACACTTGTTGTCCAATCATCTGTGCTCTGTAAAGTCCAGAGTCTGTGGCTCTCATGTTTGTGACGGTGAGAGATCCAGTCTGATGATCCAGCTTCAGTCTGTCTCTGAATGTCTCGTGAGTTTCAGAGAGGACTTGGGATGATATGTTGAGTTTGGCGATACAATAGTTCCCGCTCATCCACATTATCAGATCGTCCTCTTGTATTTTAGTCACGCCAGTGTTTAGGGTGACAGAATCGCCCTCCATCACCGACAACGACTCGGTTTCCTCTGCCTCAACACCAAACACACCTGAAACATACAAGACTTCCTCTAAAGTGCTTTAGTGCCTTTCTGTTGGTTTACTAGTTTCGGTTAGCTCCAAAATTAATTCTCATAGCGCTTGTCTATTTTGGCGTTAATAAAAAGTGCAATGCTGTACATTAACAGAACATGTATTATGAAAATGTCAAATGATTGATTTAACAAGCATGTTTTATGTCCATTTCAAAGTAGCTATTCAGTACCAAACCTTATTTATTTATATTATTAGTGGGATATGATCATTATGAAATCACACTACAGTTACTTGCTGTATTTTATCATAAAAATTAAATTAATTTTAATGTGAATTATATCACTCAGTAGGTTATTTTAACCATGCATTACTGTCTTTGAAAGGCTCCTGTATTAAAATTAATTGATATATTATATATTTTTATTAATAATGACAATAAATCTTGATTAATTTGTTTACATAAGATATGTAGCCTATTTGTACTGTGTATATTTATTATGCATTGGAGTGACGCCGTATGGAGAGGCCATATCCTTTCTTTTATTAATTTCTTCTCTTTATTAATTTTTATTTTATATTAATTTTTTACTATAATCATACAACGAATCAGTGTTTAACTCATTAAATTACATACATTTATTTCATATGTTGAACGGTTTGATTTAATAAGTAAGTCATCTATAGTCATCTGTGTGCTTCAGACCAGGCCCGAGGTCAAACGGAGCCTGGCTTTGTGTTTTTATCATGTCTTTCTTTAGGTCATGATGCTCTGGACAATCAACTGTGACGTTTATGTATAAGATATTAGAGTTCTACAGTTCTAGCCTGTATTTTACTTCTTTCTGCATAGACGGTTTACCCAGCGATACTGATAAGACACTCTCACGTCTGAATATTGTCTAGCTTTTGGGATTAATCAAGATGACTGATGTATTTACGTAATTATTGACCTTTGTGAGGGTATATATCCTTATGTCTGTAAGATCTGAGCAGAGCAGCCTACGAACTCTACATGAGGATTGAAGCTGACGTCTGTTGATGAGACCGCAAACTATTTTCTTAGTCAGTTTTTCTTTAATTAATTATATTTTGGACTCCAGGTTTTCATTTCAACGCAATGCACCTGGTCCTACGGTCTTTTACTGTTTTTCTCCTAACACACATGCATGTAGGCCTATATATTTCATAATAGAAATAATATGAATATTAATATAGAGTAAATATATGTAAATATTTTCAAAATGCATACTGTGTGTGTGTTTACAAACGTACACATAAATAAAATGCAAACAAAAACCTTTATATTGGATGCAATTAATCGTGTTTAACAATTTGACAGCACTAATAATAACATATTATCTTTGTATTAAATGACAATATAGTACATGGTTATCCAATTTATCTTATTTTTTATTTTTTAAAATATATGATGTTATTTTGAGGTGTAACAAAATGTGTAAATCTTTTAACGAATGCAAAAACTAACATTTCAAGTCAAAAATTAAAAAAAGAAAAATCTAAACGTTTACAAAAAGCTATCTTTAAGAATGTCTAAATATATATCCAGATCCACAACTTAATAAAAATAAGTATTTATGTACTTTATACCTTTATAGAGTTATATTTGAATCTAGTGGCTAAACCATGAAATCACAGATATTTTTCTGTTTTTAATCCAATCAGATGGCACTATTCTGACTTCAGCAATTAGATTTTAAATGCACTGTCTCTATTTTAACATGAAATACTGCTGTAATTGAAAAGTAATTTTAAAATCTTTTAATATGTTTTTTTACAGAGGGGAAAAAAATGCTCATAAATATTAATTAGTACCAAGAAATAATACTCAAAATACAAAATAAAAAAATATTATGGAATAAAATACATCACATCCATTTATATAGATTATATAGAAATTTGTCAAATAAATTTTAAGTACTTTAAATATAAAACACCATTAACATGTGACAAACAATTTACAGATAACCAGCACTACACTAATATAAGATGCATATAAAAAAATTTTAATTAAATGATTTGCTTACTATATGATTAGTAGTATATATCCAGTTGATATCTTGCTAAACATTGCAAAAATGATAAAATGAAATCAAAAATCAATATATTTACAGTAAAACTGGTTCAGATATCTTACATTTATAAGATAATCAGATAAGTAATTTTCAACAGTAGGATGTTACTCCACTATGAAACTGTAAGAGCTAAAAAGGCTAAAAAAAGAGGGCATATTAACTTACCAACAAAATGCCAGAAGCACAAACCAAACCAAACAAATCCATGAAGCATTTTTCTCAGCAGTTTGCTGTGCTGTCTGCGAGAGCATCACTTGAAATGTGACCAGGTGCGAATCCTCCCTTATTTGACACCCTCCCCGGGGCGTGCAGACGGGGCCGCTTGCATTTGTTCAACTTCACCAACACATTTAACCATACAACGTATGTTATAAACTAGATAGCAGTCTTCTCTTTATAATTTATGACAGCCAAAATCATGTGCATGGTATTAAAATAAATAAAACTTCTCAATATCTTACTTTACCAGTGAGCAAACAGTACTTAAAGTATGATTTCTTGTCATTGTTCATTTTCTTTCTTTATAAAGTATTAAATAATCATGGGCAATTAGATATATATATCATTAAATAGTGTTGACAGCCTAACTTTTAGCTTGTTTATCTATATTAAAAGGAAAAGTATGTGGTTCACGTTACAAGGACAGGAAGAAGCCATTTAACCACATGCGACACAGACACAAACACCAGCTATTCCGTCCACTCGACAAAACTAAGCCACGTTTAGATAAAAAGAAGATTCACTGCAGGTTTCAGTTTGTCTCAGAAGCTCACACACACATCTGCTGCAGGTCTCTTGATTCAGGTTGACCTAGAATGCACCCACAAGAAGTCCTATGTTTCCCACAAGCGGCCATCAGGTGGAACTGCAAGACGAGACACACAAAACAAGTGTATAGTTATACGCTTTATTTGATTGAAAACAGTCATTTTAGCTGAAAAACACAAGTATTTGGGAAAGTCCTCCGGAAGATATGAACAGCAGAGCTCCAAACTTTAATGTTTTTGATTGTATCGGTAGGTGACGACGTCACTCAACATCTTCCCTCAGGATGCCTTTAGGACACTTCCTGACATGTATCGAACATATCTTACTTCCGCTCTTCTCGGCTCCAGTCTGCCGTTCATAATCAGGATACGTCTTCGAAGACGATTTTACTTCACGACTGAATCTCAATGGGTGTAAAATATTTCTATAAAGTGTTGTTACAACCAAAAATGTTAGCTAGTTTTCGCTGTCGGCGGGGATTTATGACGCGGGCTTTAGTTAAGGGCTAAACACTTAACGTACTACGACACTTTATACTTAAGTTACTCAAAAATGAAGACCCCTGTTTTACTTTTATGCATTTTGCTCGCAAAAGGTGAGTATTTAAAGGCTTTCGCTTTCACTTCTTGTGAAACTTTTCTTGAGTGTGTGTATTTTTACTCAAATATAACTTTAAAAATTTACTTTATTGTTGAGCAATGTAGGCTACTATTTACGAGTGATATTTACCCAAACAAACAATACCGTCAAAGCAAAATTAATTAACATTTATATTACAAACTGTCTGCATGTAATCACGTGATCCATTAAAACCAATACAAGTCCTATTATAACCAGTTCAAATATTTGCTACACATTTTTACACGATTTTTTTTCTACCACAATTACACATCTGCTCAGTCTGTATTAGCGTAGTTTCCCACCTTGTGACCTTTATCCAGTCAGATCAGCTGATTCGGATTTGCTCTACTTGTCAGTCTGAACAGCTGTTTCTGTTTGCTCTCCAGGAGTGTTTGGTGATATTATGAAGTTAGTGATGGAGGGAAATGCTGTCACGCTACTCACCAATCTTACTGACATACAGAAATATGAACGTATACTGTGGACATTTGGCAGCACTCGTATTGCTCAAATCAACAACGTAATCAATAAGATCTCATTATACAATGATGTTCTCGATGGGAAATTCAGAAACAGACTGCAGCTGGATAATCGGACTGGATCTCTAACCATCCAAAACACCAAAAGCCAAGACTCTGGACTTTATGAACTGAGGATCATTGGTGGAAACGAGGTCCCACCAAAGAAGTTCAATGTTATTGTTTCTGGTGAGTGTTTTGTAGTTAATTTTAGTGCATTACATCATCAAGATATACACTAGTCGCATGAGTCATTCAGCAGGTCAATCCTAAATTAGCCAAGTTACTTAGGTAACCCTCTGGTCCCACTATCATCCTATATCTTCTTGGAAACAAGCCAAGGTGAACGTACAGTATCTGGTTTCTTTTGTAAAGGGTAAAATGAGATCATCACAACCTGGAGCTACCCAGAGAGTCAAACTAGTGGAAATTTACATATTTGCATATCTTGATCTTAGTATTATATTTAGTTTTTATCTAGTCACTGAGATGACATGGATGCTGGTATATAGTCTGTTGTTTGTTTTGATGTTTCCATCTCCAGCTCCTCTGCCCGTTCCTGTCATCACTAGAAATTCTTCTAAGTGTCCTTCACCAGGATCGCCAGTATCCAGATGTGTGCTGATGTGTTCAGTGGTGAACGTGGGTCATGTGACTCTCTCCTGGTACAAAGGAAACAGTGTATTGTCCAGCATCAGTGTGTCTGATCTCAGCATCAGTCTCTCTCTACCTCTGGAGGTGGAATATCAGGAGAACAACACCTACAGCTGTGTGCTCAACAATCCCATCACAAACCAGGCCACACATCTGGACATCACTGAACTCTGTCAGCTGTGTGCAGGTATTGATATTAACTGATTTGTTTAGTTCTCTATTTATTTATTTTGTTTTACAATTGTTTTTATCTACTGTTTTGCAGAACACGAATCGAGTTTAAACTCAGAAGAGGACTTACGCTTCAGTCACATGGTGCTTATCTGCGTTGCGATTGTAGTTTGTGTTGTAGTCTTGGCTGTTGTTGGGGTGTTCAGTATCTACTGGAAATACAGAAAACCAAATCAGCTGGGTAAGATTACTCATAATTATAAGAGAAAGTTGAGGTTTGTGCAAGCATGTAATTTTAGCAGTTTTTAATCACATTTATGTAATTGATTTAATTCATTGTGGTTTGTGTTTAAATAGGCCAGATTTGTAGCCCAGAATTGACTGAGATGGATAACGGTAAGAAACTGTATTACTGCATCCTGTAGTGATATGATAAAAATATTATAAATTACCTTGATAGCACACAGTGGGTACAGAAAGTATTCAGACCCCCTTAAATTTTTTACTCTATGTTATATTGCAGCCATTCGCTAAAATCATTTCAGTTAATTTGTTTTCCTCATTAATGTACACACAGCACCCCATATTGACAGAAAAACACAGAATTGTTGACATTTCTTCAGATTTATTACAAAAGAAAAACTAAAATATCACATGGTCCTAAGTATTCAGACCCTTTGCTCAGTATTTAGTAAAAAGCACACTTTCATGAGTCCTTTTGGGAAAGATGCAACCAGTTTTTCACACCTGGATTTGGGGATCCTCTGTCATTCCTCCTTGCAGATTGTCTCCAGTTCTGTCAGGCTGGATGGTAAACGTTGGTGGACAGCAATTTTTTATTTAGCAATTATCTATTTTATTTTCGGGTCTCACCAGAGATGCTCAATTGGGTTTAAGTCAGGGCTTTGGCTGGGCCATTCAAGACCAGTCACGGAGATTATTTCATTATTTTAGCTGTGTGCTTAGGGTCATTGTCTTGTTGGAAGTTAAACCTTCATCCCAGTCTGAGGTCCTGAGCACTCTGGAGAAGGTTTCGTCCCGGATAAGGTTGCTCTTAGAAACCTTAAGTTTAGCAGAAATGTTTTTGTAACCTTGGTTCAGATCTGTGCCTTGACACAATTCTGTCTCTGAGCTCTTCAGGCAGTTCCTCATGATTCTCATTTGCTCTGACATGCATTGTGAGCTGTAAGG
>JAUCNO010000460.1:244828-270932 GCA_032353835.1 Enteromius viviparus
CAGATCCAAAGTGTCATCGCTCATCAAAGAGAAAAGGCGTTATTCTGGAGAATTGCATTCAGTTATGGCATTCTGGTCCAAGAGGAAAGTGGCTAGTGCTGCATCCTTCCCCCTTTTAGTCAAAACTTGTCCATTGAGTTCTTGTGCGGGAATCAAAGGAGGATCTACAGCTTAAAAGTCTATTAAAGATGAATGAAGCCTTGGTTGTACAAATCAATCAGTCCACAAAAGATCAAGGTATCACTCCTCACGGTTGAATTAGTCTTTTCCTGTTCGTTAAAGACACAAAAGGTGCAAGACTAAAAATAGTAAAAACAAAAATCAAGCATCAGGCATTGACGCATGCCAATGCCTATATGCAGCACAGATCAGAGTCTTAAAAAGTCTCTTTTAAAAAAACAATATATTATTAGTATGGAAAAGTGCTAGGTGAGACGATTCTTTTTATCAGTCACTACGACCGGGGGCAAGCAGTCAGCGCCAACGACGACAACCAATCCAATTGTTCTTTTCAAAAGCTGGCAGCTTTGCAACTCAAGCCTCGTCCTTTACGAAAGCAATGTCCGGGTCCGAGAAACGTCGGGAGGAGGTCTGGAGCTCCTGTGTGCTGGAGGTGTCTGAGGTTGTAGGTGAGGGTGGGAAGAGGAGGTCTGTTCCAGCGGTGATGTAGAGGGACTGGATGCTGTCTTTGCGGCGACCGGGTTGCTCGCGCCTCTGGACGAGGGTGAGGGACAGGGCTTTGCGGGGAGGGAGGGACTGTACAGCTGGGTGGCACAGGACTCCTGGAGGGAGCTTGACTGTTTTGGGGATGATAGGGTGGCGACGCTGGAGCTGAAGCCTGGGAGAAGACAGTGAAGGAAGAGAAGGGCCGTCAGGCCATGTGCTGAGTCCTTGGGCCAGGGCGACAGATTTAGGAAGGCAAGCTGGTTTGGATAATCTTGGCAGTACGATTGTTTGTCCTACAATAGGGAGACAGAACCAATCAACCCCCAAAGCAGAAGAAAGCCCAAAGCACCCAAGACATGCCACCAGCAGTCATAAAAGATAGACAACATGCAGTGCCTTTTTCCATCACCGCAAACATGCACATAACAGACACTTGGGTTAGATGAGATCATAACCTACTACAGAGCGGATGGCACCGCCACCCTCTTTAAATGCGACAGGAGCACCCCGTCCAGACCTGCGCCACAGACAACAAGGACAGGACCCACATATGGGTGACTACTGCAGAGGAAAAGCCAAGGACTGGTCCGAAGCAAAGGGAGTCTGTACCTTAATACTGACCTTCCGTGTCCGAACAGACCGCTCGCTCGTCTAACAGGCTCTCAGAGCTAACTGACGCCTCTGAGTCAAGGTTCTCCTGATCAGAACCAGCCTGTTCTAGTTCTGGTAACCTGCAGGCAAGGTCATCTCTGGAACACAAACCAGAAAAAGGACATTCAGGAATCATGCAATGTGGTTTACTTGAGAGATTTCTTCTACATCTACGTACTTTTCCTGCTTGATAGACTTGATCCTCTCCATCAGGCTTCGCTCAGCTTCTGTGTCTGAATCCAGGGGTTCGTTCTCAGGTACAACACAAAGATCAGAAGCTGGCTTCTCCCGAATCTAGAGTCCAAACAGATACCAACTTCAACTCAAGATAACAACAGAGACAGATTCAAGCTTTTCCCTTGTTCCGACCAAAAATGGAAACCGGATGTTCTTCAGTGAAGGGGGCACCAGACTCGGTCCTGCAGGACTGGTGACCTGCAGAGTTTAGTTCCAACGTTTCTAAACAAACCTGCCTGGAGGTTTCAAGTATACCTGGGTAAGAACTTGATTGGTAAGTTTAGCATCAAAATTTGCAGGACACCAGCCCTCCAGGACCAAATTTGGTGACCCCTGGCATAGGCCTTCAACCCTGCCCTGGGGGTCCACTGTCCAAACTGCTTCAGGAAACCTGACCTGTGATGCTGAAGACCTTGATGAGCAGGTTCAGGTGAGTTTGATTAGAGTTGGAGCAGGTTTGAAGACCTCTGCACTGGCTGGATGATATATATTGATCTAAATATATTAATGCACATCTCGTCAATAAAGACGGTTCTTTGATTAGCAATAAATCTGTCTGTCTGTCAGTCTGTGTACGGCTCTACGTATTAGCTGGCGCTTCATTTGAAAACAGCTAATGAAGACCACTAATTGAAGAATCGGTTTATTGACTAGATGTGCATAATATATTGATATATCGCCCAGCCCTACTATGCGCTACTGCAGAGATCGGTAACTAACATCGGCCCTAGAGTGCTGATGTCCTGCAGAGTTTAGCTCCAACCCTAAAAACCCATCTAAAGGGCCGCAGCCTTAGTATTCCCAAATAACCCTTGATAGGTTTGTTCAGGTGTGTTTAGAGTTAGAGTGAAACTCTGCAGGACATTGGCACTCCAGGACCAATGTTGCCTACCCCTAAACTCCAGCATTGGTCTCAAACTCAATTCCTGGAGGACCACAGCTATGCACAGTTTAGCTCCAACCAGCCCCAAATCACACCTGCTTGGAAGTTCCTAGTGATCCTAAAGACCTTGGTTAGCTGGATCAGGTGTGTTTGATTAGGGTTGGAGCAAAACCTTGCAGAGCTGTGGCCCCTCAGGAATTGAGTTGAGAACAATGCACTAACATTTTCATTTGACTCAAGTGTGCCCCCATGTGGTTAGATGTTGTAAAAAGGGGGGAGTTGTAATTGTGTGGCACAACAATCCCTTGTGGAGTGAAAATGAGGAGTGCTAGAGATGATTCAAAGGTGAGTCAAGTCTGAAGGAAGAGAAAAGTCTACTGGGAAAGAATTTCAACCACTTGGATGGATGTTATATTTAATATTGGAACTAAATACAGTTAAAGTCCGTATGTTTCCATGGCATGATTTTCAAAGGTTTGTAGCCATCAGTCAAACCTGACTGCTTATTTTTCGGCATATTTATACAAACAACAACAAAAAAAAACCATCAAAGAATGTCCCTATTGTTTCATATTTAGCGATTTACTTTACGTAGCTTTGAAATTCATGCCATTCACTGCAATGACCACCCAAAACCAGCACACATTTACCACAAACATTCACCAGACACCCTCTTGTCTACAAGTCTAAAACGTCTACAGGTTGAAAATGACACTAATACATGCAATGGATGGAGTTAGTATTAGTGAGGCATGACTTGTACACTGCATGCACACTGGATGCATGAACATGCCAAACTACTGGGGACCACAACACCACAGGGACATACGTACCGCCACTTCTTTGTAAGGACTGATAAATCTGAGAGGTAAATGCCAGCACTATTGAGAAATAAAAACGAGAAGCAAAAAAAAGTGTTGCGAAAATTACTTTCTGTAAATGCCTTGTGGAAGGTCGGGGACTGTTGAGAAAAGTGATTGTTCAGGGGAAAAATTATGGACATTTTTCACAGGCATCTGAAAACAAATGGCTATCAAATTATAAAACAGAATTGAGTACTGCTGGAGACAGGTAGGTCAAATGTACCGTGTTTTGTCTTTTTAGCTTGAGCTGATTGACAGCCAGTGCCTCAGCATATTCCAGCTGCTCGATCTCCTCCATTTTCTCATTGTATCTCCGGATTTGTTCGTTAAGTAGCATCTCCACACAACTGAGGAAAGTAAAGGTTCAGTCTTGAGACTTGGTTAATTTTAAAGCAACACATTCTTCTTAACAACACACTCGCTACTTGGAGTGTGGATTGGAAGTCCTTACGTTGTAGTTTTGGCGACGTCCTTCATGCTCATGAGTGGGTCGGCACTGTCTGGACAGCGGAGAATGCAGGGAGCAAAAACGATGGCCAGAGAGTTCGGCGTCATTCGATTGCTTTTCTCCTCCTTCGCAACCCTGAAATGTAACCGGATCGTTAACTTGCCGGCTAAACGATTTTTCACCAACAGGACTGCATGTATTCATCTGTACCTGACCAGATGGAAAACGAGCCTCTCTAAGGTGTTGAAGTTGGCTGTTGGAAGCTGTTCCAAAACTTTGTAAATTGCTTGCAATTGCTCTTGCTTCTCAGGAAGTTCTTTGAAAGACAACATAGGAGTTATAGCATGCCTAAAGGATATCCAAAGGATATGTTGCGGGAACCAACCTGTGGCACGGAGGAAGTCGCTGTAGTGCGTGAAGGTCATGAGAGGTTCAGGCAACTCCCTTAGCCACTGTTTGACCAGGCCAGTGACGGCATGGATGGGGTAATCCTCAAGACAAACATTCTCTGGGCCTAAACAAACATGCAGTTATTAAACAAAGTTGCATACAGTTATCAAATTGGGCAGGATAAGCTACAAAAAATAAAAAATATGACTGTAAAACTACAGCGAGGTCATCTTCCCAATGTCCTGGAAACATCCATGATAGCTCACCTGTTTCCAACAGCTGGTGAAGCTCCTTTATGCGATTGGCTGAGCCGGACTTCCTGTAAATGCCCTCTGTGTACAGTCCGTTCATTTCCACGTGTTCCAGCATTATCTCCAGGACAATTGGCACAGGGGTCTTGTTGTTGACCAGGTTGCAAACGCGCACACCAAAGTGTTGCGATCCAGGCTCATCATCACACTAGACCCAAAACACCAAAAGATCTCCCAATTGAACAAGATTTTGAAATGCTGCTGCTTCAGAATGCTTAGAGGATTGAATTCTTACCTTCTTGGAGCAGAAAGTAGAGCAATCTATGACGATTTTACAAATGCACTTCTTATGGCAAACCATTTTGCAATCTGAAACAAAAATGAATCATCATACAATGCTCTCAGCCTAAATGAAGGCAAATCTGTAGGGGATTCATCAGAGATACTTACAACTGCACATGTAGGCCTTCTCCATTCCCCAGATGTAGGAAGTGCACTGATCACAAGACTGCATGATGTTGACTTGGTAGTGTGTAAACACGTGGTCCAACGGATTCTCCAACTAAATCCAGGCAAAACTTTTACTTTTCTTCAAAATTCACAAAGAAGAGTCATTATGAATGGATGGATTGTTGGGACAGAGATACTTACGCTCTTATCCTTCTTCCTTCTCATCTTGCGACCTTTGGGGGGCTGAGACAGAATTTATCCAAAGTAAATAAAGATGCATTCAAATGATCAATAACAACTGCCGTTTTTATCAGATAATGAAAGTCAAAAGAGTAAAATGCAATGCATGTACTTTTACCTTGGCTGGTTCAGCCTCTTCTTTTTTGATCTCCGCTCTGATGAAGCCATCCAGAACTGACTGAAAGAGATTAACCACTAGCGGTACTTCACCTTTCTGCTTTTCTCCTGCTAGACTGATCACTTTTTTGTGGTAGCTATTCATCAAGGCCTTGTAGCCAATTTGAGGTTTCTGTAGGTAAGTGAAGAGAAAGAGGAACGTAAACAAGAGTCTTCTAATGCCAAGCAAACCAATCCATGTCATGGCATCACAGCATAGTTGGCCTTTACTCTAGTGCAGTGGTTCCCGATCACAGCTCTAATGTGAGTGTAAATATTAAGGATGGTTGCATTAGATCTACTCACAGAGAATGAGTACATCCCCTTGATGTATTCTCTGAACTGCATAGTGGCGGTAATAAAGATGTGCTCTGTTCCAGAAAGCTGCTTTCCCCGTGAGCGCAAATCGTTCACCTACACCGCATAAGAGAAAGAATAAGCCTGAGAGAAAGCAAAGCTTGCCAAAATTGTATACATGTATAAACATGAAT
This sequence comes from Enteromius viviparus, assembly GCA_032353835.1. NCBI lineage: Eukaryota > Metazoa > Chordata > Actinopteri > Cypriniformes > Cyprinidae > Enteromius > Enteromius viviparus. The sequence goes on from JAUCNO010000460.1 coordinate 250,555, forward strand.
TTATCTGACATTCTTTAATCACTCGTCAATTGATTGCACAATTACGCATAAGTACACAATCAACTATAAAAAGCTGAACATCTTGCAATTCATCCATTCTTCAGACCTGATTGCCCAGGAACTCATCAAGGTGGCGTAGCTCATTTGCATTGGTGATAACGCGGTTCAGTGAGGAGTTATACTGCTCAGAGGCCCCAGTGGTTGAGTGTCTGATCGTGATGCTGGGAGTCCGACTTGAAGGTCGACTTGTATTAGGCTTCGAATTGTGTGAGCGTGACGGAGAAGCGACTATCAAACAAACAAACAAACCAATAAATAGACAAAAATACAGCAATCTAAAGGAACCACATGCTGTCTTTGCGGTATGTACCTTCTTTTTGATCCAAATAGGAAGCTAGGCTCAAATCTCCATCTTCCGGGGTCTGAGCTTCTTTATGTGGACGCTTCTTTAGGATCTTTCTGAAAAACCCTGTTGTCCTGCGGAACAAAAACGCACCGTTGCATAAAGTTAGTTGTAGAAAGTCCTGTGTTTTATCATTAATACCCAAGCAAAGCAGAAACACAGCGTGCTGGGAGGTCCCATTATATTTCACTCAGGACTTATCCTTCAGATTGCACAGATCCAAACATATTATGGTATTTCAGGAATCTCCCTTCTCTCACAGCTATTTTAAGGGAGTTTGTAACATATGCCAGGGGTCAGACGTATGAGTAGGCCTGCTGATGTAAGCCAGGGGTTGTATTTTCCCATGAGTCCTGGTGAGTCAGATTTCCTGCGTGACGGCATTCTACTACAGATAAGGCATATAGTCTATGCAAACGAATCAAAGGAAATTTCTAGCCATTGTTACATTGAGAAATGTCAAAATGCAAGTCGTAACAATGCTTTTTACATAACATTCCCAAGGAATGCTGTAGAGAGTGTAAGAATAAACTGCTCTCTTCTACGATTTGTTTTGTCTTGTCTAAGCAGTGGTATGACAACACCAGATGGTAGTTAAACTGGGAATACTGGCAGGTAGAACAGTACCTCTCTGGGGTAGATGGCTGGACAGGTGATGCATCTTGCAGGCTGTGGGTGTCATGAACTTTTTCCTTCAATGTGCTGGACTTCACTCTATTAGGACCGACCTCAGCGCTGGACTGCGTCTACAACAACATTTACCAAACAAAGCAGGTGTCTTAGTTTTATGCAGCAAAGTGTAAATTACAACCATCTGCTGATTAGATACCAATAGCATAATGAGTAGCCCGTCATTGTCAAGGACAGTTCCTTCTTCCTGTGCAGATAACACCTTAAAAGGAAGCTGAAGTATGTCAGTGCCTCCCTTTATTGACCCCAAACTGAGCAAATAAAAAAAGTACAATGATTTACTTAAAAAAAAAAAACAGAATCAAGAATGGTTGAAAAGAGTAGAATTAAACAAGCGTCTAAAATTTTAAATTGAATTGAGATTACAGTTTGTCATCCCGTAAGTCCAGTTTTAAAGGCTTTTAGAATTCACATTGAAAGATGTTTTAGCCAATCAAAGTCGCGTTGGCAGGACAAAAGCACATTTCGTTAACAAACTGTACATATTGGATAACAAACAGACTAAAGGCCTTCACTCTGCATCAGTATCATTTCTTATTTCTTAGCACAGGTTTAAGATATCTGGATTCCAAGCGGTCAATCCACCAGCAGCCCCCACACCACAGATCCCAGGACAGCATCAAATTATAGGCTGCAATACACCACCTCGAATGGACTCATGGGAGGCAAAGGATAAGTCCAGTACTCTGCATCCTCCATTTCAACACTTTTAATGGGCAAACATATACGTGCAAGGGCGAGCCGTGGCCTGCGTCTTAGACGAGTTTTGCCCTGAATCAGCCAGAGAAGCATGATCAAGCGATTGTTTTGCATATCAATGGGAAGCCTGCAGTGTAACTTAGTCTAACATAAACTTCAAGGCAAAAAAAAAAAAAAATCAGTTATTCCTTTGTGTTAACAATTGGGTTAATTATTTGAGTCAACATTACCTGTGACGAACCGCCCAAACCTATTTTGGATACATCGTCTAGTGACATAGAGATCCCACGATTCCTGTTAAAGTTGGGAAGACCAGACACAAGATGTCATCAAAATCATATAAGGAGAGAAATAAAGACACACTAGCAGGAGCACATAAGAAACCATACTGGAGAGTTTTGATATTCCTGTCCTCCAGACTGCGGGGTCCCACGATGAGGTTTTCTGGCTGAGTGTTGCTTCTTGATGGTTCTTTTTTCCTGTTGGCCTCTTCTTTGGCAAGAGCAGGTTGAGCAGAACTGGACGGCTCAGTGTAGCCATTTCTTCCAGGCCTGGAAGCAGGGATATCTAAGGGTAAGGTGGAAGGTCGAACAAGTTCAGATGGGACTTCTTTGGCATCCCTCTTCGTCTTGTCTCCTTTCCAAGCCACAAAGGTGTACTGGTCCAACTCTTTGCTGTCGGAGCGTTCCTTCAGCTTGCCGTCCGCTTTTCCTGGACTCTCCAGAGTTTTGCTCTTGAAGGAAGTGTCGTCTTTTCCCACCGAAGCTGCTCGCTCACTTTCTCTCTGGTTGTGCTCTAGGCCACGTTGTCTCCTAAGCTCCCGTTTCTCCTGACTTCTGGATGCTGGAAGTTTGGAGAGCGAAGGAGCTCTGTTTGGGCTTTGTCCGGTTAGGATTTCAGGAGATGTGGGTTTAGCTTGTGTACCTTCTTCTCTGGGGTGTGGAGAAGATCCATTTTCCTTTTGCTTCTGGTCTTCCTTAACCTCAGGTTGAGGACCTGCCTCCACTTGAGGAAACTTCTCAGAATGGTTTTGGTCTTTTGAGACATCACCTTGGGCCCTGCCCTTAATTTCAATCTTAACATCCACAGGAGCCTTAGGGGGCTCCAGCACTAGTTTCTCCACATCGTCAGACTGCCTGCCTGGTGCCGTTGGTGGTTGTAGTGGCGTCTTCTCCTGCTGCTCTGCAGCCTTTCTCTCAGCTTCTAAAGCAAGCCGAGCTGCCTCTTCCTCTTGTTCTTTCTGTCTTCTAGCAGCTTCCTCTTCCTCCCTGGCACGCCTGGCTGCCTCCTCTTCCTCTCTGATTCGTCTGGCTGCCTCCTCAGCCTCTTTAGCTTGCCTAGCAGCCTCTTCTGCCTCCTTGGCTCGACGAGCTGCTTCCTCCTCCTCCTCTTTTCTTCTCCGAGCTTCTTCTTCCTCTCTTTTCCTCTTTTCTTCCTTTAAGGAATGGTACCTAAAAAGACCCAATCCAAAACTTAAATTATGCTCATTGAGCCAACAATGTGGATTACGAAAGTAAACGCATCTGCTTTCGATTTCTTGGTCTTTTGTGTGATGTCTATACCGTTTGCGAGCCGAATGCCCTCTTGCAAATGCCTGTATCTTTGTGACGGATGCTTGCGTGTTTCGATATTCAGCTCTCTGTTTAGAACCTCGCCATGCTGACTGGATCAGTACCGCTGCTTGGTAGAACTTCTCTTTGCGGTAGCCGCGCCATGAGCGCTGCAGACAAAGTCAATCAAATCAAATATCACACACAAAACTGTAAGAATATCACCCAAACACAAAACCAGTTTTGACATACCTGGATTAGGACGGCTGCCGCTCTCATTCTAATAAACTCCATCCTCTGCATTTTAGCTCTAAACCAGCGCTGCAAGAAGATGATTTTGCGCATGACATCCTTGTGGAGGATGTCCTGAAGCTTTTGCCTTTCGAGCTCTTTGAGATACACCTGTAGAAGAGGAACAATACCAGAGATAAGCCAAAACTAGAAAAGTTGTCAATTAAAGCCTTTACAGTAATAGTTCACCCAAAAATGAAAAAATTGCCATCGTTTACTCACTCTTAAGTAGTTCCAAAACTGTATGAGTTTCTTTGTTCTGCTGAACACAAAGGAAGATATTTTGAAGAAAGTTTTTAACCAGGCTGTTTTGGGTCACCATTGACTTGGTGATGGGTTTGGAAGTCAATGGTGACCCAAAACTTTTCAAATATCTTTCTTTGTGTTCGGTAGAACAAAGAAATTCCTAAAGGTCTTGAACTACTCGAGGGTGAGTAAATGATGACAGAATTTTTATTTTTGGGTGAACTGTTCCTTTAAGGTTGCTAGGAAAAATGCTGACCTTAGTTTTTCCAATCTGGTAGGTAGTGTGGTCAAAGCCAAGCCTGTGCAATAGAGATGATATGTCCTCCAGGGACGTAGCGTTCTTTGGCAGCAACACACGAAACTGCTCAGTAAATTCCTGTAATACAGAAAATGAGCTTCGTTCAACCAAATGATACACTTACATACATTTTTAGGGTTATTGTTTCATTAGGTCATTACCTGAAAGGTGTATTTGGCTCCATAACCTGACCGTCTGATGCGCACGGTTTCCAACATGCCTGTGTAGCGCAGCTGCTGCACAATGAGTGCTTCATCAAAACACATTTCCTTCTGAACAGCAGAGAGAAAGCAAAAAAATTAGATCCCATATTCAAGATTTTGTGCATAAATAAATAGCAACAACACCGGGAATCTATTTAAAATAAATAGATCGATGGGTTTAAAATCAAGAAGAATGAACAATGATGTTTCATTTGCACCTTTTCAGCATTAGAACGGAGGCATCGGATGAAGAAAGGTTCTGCCTTCCCCAGCGTTTCCAGGAGCTTACTAAGAGATGTCTACAAGATAAACAAAGATCATAATAATGAGTGAATGATGCATTTGACTGATTAGACCAATGGAGTATAATGTCCATAGCATTCCCTAATGCTAACATTTGAAGTATTAGTGCTTAAAAACATTGGTTTAAATAATATTTTTCTATTGAGACTGAATGATTGTATCAATATCAAGCATTAAATGAAATATACTTGAACAAATATATGAATTCAATGTTAGGTTGTTTGTTTTTAAAAAAAAAAAATCAACAAATTAGCATGAACTGCCGTGATAATCTAATATATATATATTTTTTACTTGGAACTGGGCACTGATGCTGGGAGGACGTTTCTTCTTGTGCAGATGAAGCAAAGACTTGGTGGTGCGGTCATGGAGGCCCACTATAAACTTCAGCGAGTGAGAGTCCAACAGGTTCTGCCCAAACACACACAAAAAGTCAATCTCTCACACAAAGGCACACTATTTTGCCACACGAATGCCATGGATACATGACGGCATGGAAAATCTCATTCCAGCCTGAGCTACAGCGGTAGAGTCTTCAAAACATTTACCCAGCACCGCACATGTAACGGAAAGTCATAAACAATCGTGGCTAAACTTTACACTTTCCCCAATGTTGATGGAAATGTACCAGCTGTGCTGCAAATGCTAACACGTTAAAGGTGGTGATGTTTAGGGGGATCTAATGCTATTTCGTGCATTCTGAGTTATTCACACTGTTAAAGAGTTCTCATGCTAAACGATTTGGATATTTGACGTATTTGCAGGTTCGGTCAAGTATTTTCGAATATGGCTCTTGATGACGCCATGAAAGGTGAAATTTATTGTATGGGGAGTTCTCTGGGAAGAGCGTGTGCATGCACACGTCAGCCATAAACTGCGTTACCCAAGAGCACTGTAAGCCTAATTTGATCATTGCTCCATTGGTTTCAATGGGTCTATGATGTTCTCAGTGCTTTTGGTAAATGCAGCTAAGAGCAAGAGCATGCTGATCAACGTCGTCGGCATCGCTGTAGAAGACTTGTTTACTGTAGAGTGTCTCCAAAGAAGTGTGTTTTAAGTTGTGAGTGCAAAAAAAAATAAAAAATCACTAGAAACCACTTGCAGCATCTTTAAAGCTAAACACCTATACTGAATCAATTTAAATAGGCAGTTAGATCATTTCAGCGAGTGAGAGCTTTACCTTGGGAATGAGCTGCTTGGTCTTGGGGTTCTTGTTTTTCCTGTAGGGATAGAAGAGGAGGGTTGATGGTTTGTTGAGATAAGAAGCGAGGAGATATTACATGTTAGTAGAGTGAGTCATGCATTGGCTTGTACGACGCGAGCGAGCATACGCACTTGAGAAGAATCTTACGAAGAATGCACAAGATGCGTTTACACACTGGTGTAGAAAAAGCCGTGTTTGCATTCGTTTAACATCCCTATTGAAACCCATGGGTTTGCAGTGTTCTCTAGGGTTAAATCTAGCTAGTAGACAACATAAGACAGATTATGGTTTTGGAGGAGATCAGAACACCATGGGAGGGAGGACTGATGGACATTTTTATTGACGCGCAACTAATCTACGCCATATCCAAGTACTTTAAAGGACAAGTTTATAAATTAAGCACATTCAATGTCTGTGGTCCACATAAGCAGAGATTCTGAAGCTTTCCACAGCTCATAAAACATTACAGACTCAATGGGTGGGACTCGTATAAGTTCATGCAGCATGTTAGCATGTGGATACCATTCGGAGCTCGAGCGCTAATGAAGATCACACTGCTCTCGGCTCATAAACTCTGCATTCCTCCAACATACACCACTAGAGAGCCATCTAAAAAATAACTGCCATACTTGTTAGATGGATATTATTAATGCAGGGTTAAGGGCGGTCGGGGTTAATCAGTAAATCACGAAGGCGAGCTGATAAGTAGCGGTGCATATTTGGGAAAGTTTGGGAAAGTTTCAGAACTAAAGCTTAGCAAAGTGCCTCAAGCATTGGCTTCGATGCCAACCGCTGAAGGGTCAGGCGAGGTGGACCCATCCATTCCGTGCCAGACGGGAGTCAGCGGTCAAACTCACTGGAGGACGTGGCGCGGGAACCGCAGGCGACCCCAGGACTGCAGCAGCTTACGCGGATCTTCCCCGTCCAACTGCAAGTCCTTAATGGAGTTGATGATTTGGGCATGCATGTCCCTGATTCAGCCGGGTGGAAAGGTAGGGGAAGGAGACAGAGGGAGTGAGGTGAGTCGAAAGGAGAAGGGAAAGTACAGGAACCCAACACCAATGGCGTTAACCGACTTTCGGGATAGGACACACCCTCCACCACAAACAAGGAATCACGTACAATGAACAAAAGCAGGCAAGTGTGTTAAATTCCTTTAATTTGATGAACTGCTCCTTCAAGCTTCAGTGGTGAATCCATGCTGTGGTTACTCTGGTTTTGACCTGACTGAGTGTTAATTCGGGGGGTAGGGACCCCACTCAGCAAAGGCCTGGACTCATGCACTGGTTCACTTACCGCTCAGATCAGAACAACAGGAGGTCAAACAGGTAGGATTGGCACTGGGGGCTGGGGATACACTTCAACCAACCAGGAAGTGAACTCGCTTCCTTAATAAAGGATGCTTTATGGCTTCCTTCCCACTTGGGAGTGCTTAGAGGCAATAAACCTCACAAGGTCCCGACCGCGTTTTTACGAGTGCATTTGGTGGATTTCTTTGAACATACCAGGTCAAACACAAACTCTGGTTTGCCCTTTGATCGCATAAAGAGAGAGCGGTGCTAGCTTCTGGATTCTGCGAACATCTGAAAGTGGTGTTTGAGTTTGCTCAGAATACCAGAAACCCAGCCTTCCCGAGCCGCCAAGCTCTCCCTGCCTGACCTCAATGCTCTGCTCAAGTCCACTTACTTCTTACTCTCATAACTAGCAAAGATGTCCTCAAAAGCCTCTAGAGGGCGCTCCTCTGAATGATCAAAGGAGAAATCAAGCATAGGAGCGTGGCTGTAGAAAATAAACACCACACACAGTCACTCAAGGGGCGGACGCCACCAGCAGGTGCCGATCTATGACCAGCTTTATTGACCGTATGGGTTAAACTTTATTGAAACTGATCAGAGGTCAGGAACCGAAGGGGAAACCCTCGATGAACACCAGAGGAAACGCAAAGGGACATTGCAGGAACAAGTGCATTTATTAACTTGATAATTCCCAAACAATTTGTCTTTAAAACATGTCCAGGGGCATTTTTCAGGGCAAAATTAAATGAAAAAGAAAGAAATGACAACTTTACAGAGCATAAAACATTGGCAATATGATACTCAAGTGGCTAAGCACATACCGCCCAGTTTTCATTACTGAAATATCATTTAAATTAATTGTCTTTAATTAATTGTAATTCGCATAAAATGATAATTATAGCAGTGTTTACAATATGTTTTACACATTTGTCTACTTTTCCAGCTTGGTTTCATTTTCAAATATATTTTCCTGTCTTTGTATTTAGAGATGAAATATGACCTGGACATGTTTTATTGTAGAGTTGGTATTTGCGTAAAAGGGACTTAACGCATGAGATTACTGTGAGAATCGGCCTGCAATGTGCCTTTGTGGAGAGAGCATGGTCACATGATCACCTGCCAAACAAAGGCAACGAAAGGACAGGAAGAGATCAAGTTCCTCACAATACTTCCTCTCTCTCTCTCTCTCTCTCTCTCTCTCTTTTCTAGTCATAGTCCAAAGCTTACCGGTACATCCTTTCAATGGGCACGTTGGATCTCTGCAGCTCTCCTAGAGGAACTCTGGAGTTTGGTCTGACCACACCTGTACGTCCAAACACACAAACACAAACAGCGTTGACAACGCGATTTCAACATCCCGGACGACACCCCACCCGGCAGTCTTACTCACTTATTTTTATTATCCCTTCTTAGCCTAATCACGTGCAGGCTATAAATAGCACCTTCTTAGACCATGAAAATCAAAGGTTTTGAGCTGATCTGGAAAGTATGAGTTACCCGCCGTCTTGGCTGCCCAGCGGCGGCCAGCCTCGTTAAAGGCCGCTAAAGCGCGGACCGCGGCGCGGAGGATTCCCCACCGGAACATGGCCACCGGGTCCATCCCAATCAGCTGCCGGACATAAGCTCGGTCGCTGCTCCGCAAGAGAACCACGATATCCGGACGCATGTGATCCGTGTTCTTCTCACGGAAATCCTGTTGATATGCAGAATATTAGCTCGAGACATTGTACTAAACTTTTGTTTCAAATAATAGAAAGTAATATTCTAAATAATAATAAACATTTAAAATTTATAAAGCTTTCTTTTAGCAACCTTTAATAATTTTTACAGTGTGTCATTTTGTAAACATCTAAAACATGTTTTCATTATATGGCCAGAACAAATAAAGTTTATTTTAACATATCAAATATGAAATAATATACGATTTTAATATTACTAAATACCATAGATTATTTTTATTTTAACTTTTACTATAAATAATTAAAACATAAAAGACATGCTGTGAACATCAAATAATAAATTTCATTTTTTTCCATTTTAAATTTTCTGTGTCATTAAAGGCAATCTGTAAATAACTTAAAGTAATAAAGTAAAATAGTAGCTATCTAATTATCAAATTTATTTATCTACGTTTATTATACTTTTACAGAATTAAAAGGAGGTCATCAACATCAACAACATTTTAATTTTCCTTATCTGGCCTGCCCTAATAAATAAATAAACCAATAGATATTAATGTATAAAATAGTGACATATTATATAATTATTTTATTTAATTTGTTCTAACTTAAAGATGCAAGTTCACTTTGTGTCATTAACAAATTAATTATAATATTATAGTTTTTTTTTATTATTATACTTTAATAGTTAATACTTTTCTATATGCAAAAACTAATTTTGTAAACTAAATGTATTATTTTGCCTGGACAAAAATAAATAAAAATAAATTTTAATTAAATTAAAATTGAATAAATATTAAAATATTAAATTATTCTAAACAATTTATCTAAAAATAACATTAATTATTTTAACAACTAATTTTCAGATGCGTCCAAGACACATTTTATTAAAATAAAACTACTAATTAAACAGTTAAAAATGTACCTTAATCTGGTATTTGACCTTCCCAGCAAAATGGAGGATGACGAAGGCCGGCTCCAACACTGGAGTCGGCACAAAGTAATGATTCTGTTGGTGCTGCTGTTTGAACTTGGCCAGCAAGGTTTTATCAGTGGCATGAGGAAAACTACGATAAAAAATGTATATTATAACAAAAATTTTCGCTAATCATTAAAAAATAAGTCTGAACAATGCAGAGGAAGCTTACTTGCTCTCCTCATCAAGTAAATAGAGGAGTCCAGTGGGCTTCTTGCTGATGAGGTGAATACAGCCGACGTTATCAGTGTAGTCGATGTTGTGCCAGGTGATGCCCTCGGCCTGATACTCCTCCTGCAGGTGGACAAAACACACACTGTGATCTAAACCGTCATGAAAAATACCAGTTCAGAGTCCATAAAAACCACCCTACAAACCTGTTCAAGTTTAAAGATGTGCTGGTTGAAGTAATACTGAAGCTGCTCGTTGGCGTAGTTGATGCAGAACTGTTCAAAGCTGTTGGTCGCAAAGTCTTCGAAGCCGAAGATATCAAGCACACCAATAGATAAACACTGAAATAATGGAGAAACAACAAGATTAGGAGACCTTGGATGTCTTTAACACAGTTTCTGGTCGTTACGGTTTTGTTATTCTTACCGAAACTGACTCCTCCATGTCTTTCTTGTTCAGCAGCGCGTGATTGATCCTCAGGACGATCCAGTCGAACAGGGCGCTGTACAGAGACTTGGCCATGGAGTCTCGAGCGGTGATCGCCTGCACAAACAACACTCGGTTAGCTATAAAACACCTCGGCCCTCTGCTAAAAGCGGATGGGTCTAGCGCACCTCGCTGTGGCTGTAGGGTAGAATCAGCTTGTCGTTTACAGTCACCGTTTTCCTCTTGGTAAGAGCCTCCACCAACAGCTCCACCTTAACCTGGACAAAAACAGCACAATGCTCGTGAAATGACATTAAAAAAAAAACTACAGAATGAAATGAGGTGATCAACTTAAGACTTAAGGAAAAATCTGTTTTCTAATTCAATAGATAGTTATGTTTATTTATATTACAATGCAAAATAATACTTTTATTTATTTTTTCATATTGTACAATTTAAATCATAAAAATAAAAAATACATAATAATAAATATTAAATTAATAAATATTTAATAAATACATACTTTTAAAAATTAAAAAATAAAAAAAAAATAAAAAAAACATTAGTAGTGCAATAATACTACCGTACTATAAAATAGAATATCTATAAGAGGAATAATAAAATAAAATTGAAATATATTTATTAAAAACCATTAAATTAAATTTATTTTAACTTTTTTAGCATGTATATATATATATATACACATACATATATATATATATATATATATATATAATTTTATTTTTAAATTATTAAATTTAAACAAATTAAAGCAATAAAAAAATTAAAATAAAATAAATATTTAATAATAATAAAAACAACCAAAATGTTAAAAGTAAAACTATAGCTAAATCATAAAAAGATAATAATAATAATAATAATAATAATAATAATTATTATTATTATTATTATTATTATTATTATTATTGCAAATTATTAAAAATAAATTTTATTTTATAAATAATTTTTAAATAAAATAAGAACATTAGTTACTTTTACAAAAACTGAGCTTTTATTTTGGCAGATTTCATTATTTGAAAAAAAAATGGCAATATTTTCCTTCAAATTCAAATTCCTATGGGTCAAACAAATGATAGAAATCTGCATAAAAGTGTACCTTAAGCAGGTCTGAGAGGGTGGAGAGCACCTCCGGAGGGCCCACGTCCAGACCTTCCTCTCTGCCGGACGACTTCTGACTGTACGTCACGTTACCCAGATACAAGATGGCCGACAGGACGGAGAATATCCTACGGAGAGAAACACCCCAAAACGTCTCAGACACCTCATTTTCTACTTGACCGCGTCTGAAGGCATTCATCGTGGCGGTTAGACTCACTGTCTCTTGGTGGCCGGCAGGAAGCCGACCATCTCCATCGCCTGCTGCAGTCGCTCGAAGTCGTGCCGAAGATCGTCCGCATCTTCAATCGTAAAGTTTTGCTGTAAACGAAAACCAAAAACGGTTATACTTTCTATGCCGTTTATGTAGATACTGCTGCGTGAAATTTCAGTGCATCGCTAGTGAACGATAATGCCTCGTTCACACTAGCAGCGACTTCTGTCGCTGTATATCGCTAGAGGCTGGCGATGAGGTCGCTAGTGGGCGTTCTCATTACTGGTTTCTTAGTAAACGTCATTGTTGACAACGAATAGGTTGACTGAATGGAAATGACTGAATATAATATAAATATACACAGAGTCCATACATACAAACAAAAATAAATGAGAAACATTTCTTTTCATTGCGTGCATTTATCTATGGCAAAAACGCAATATGCTGGAGCTGAAAGAAGAATGAGCACGTGAGCGTCTTTTTTCCTATTGGCTATCGCTCCCGAAAGTCGCTCCTCATTTGCATAAAGTTGATAGATCCTGAACTTTGTCATGTCGCTGGACATGCCCACGTCCGGTCTCCAACGGTCGCTGACTGCCGCTTATTTCTTACTTTATTTTTGACACTTTTAGGTCAAGAAGAGTTAAAAGCAACTCTTTAAAACCCTCCATTCTGCTCTAACTGACCTCTTGTTCTCCAGTGACAGATCAATTTTGAACTCTCCTGTCAGCCACTTTCATCATATATTTTTTTTAATTTTTATTATACATTTTTTGTCTTTATGTCAGCATGAGAAAGACATATTTATAAATCTGCTAAAAATATCCCCAAAAAATGCAGAAAAAAAGTGTCTATGATTTATCAAGCGCCATGGAGAAGTGCTGTCTCAGTGGGAAATGCTAAAAGCCTGGGGTAAGCATCCCACTAAGTGTTAATTATTACAAATAAGGAGATACTGCAATGATTATAAGGGTCTAATTCATTATTCATAGTTTCTAGTTACAATGTCGGAGGTTCATAAACCAGAATGTGTGAGAAAAAAAAAAAAACAGACACCTGTTGGTTGTGATTCTCTGCCGAATGGTATATTGTAAATAAGTTGTGTGGGTTTAATGTCTAACAGGTTTTACAGACTTGGTGTTTATACTTGATGCTTATATTTATTTTGGTCTGTTTATTAGAATTATTAAATGTTTGTTAGTTTCATGCCAGTGGCAATTTTCTTAATGGATACATTTTTTTGTTTTTGTTTTACCTTATCTTAACTTAAACATAGTATAAATGTGTTGAATGAAACAACATAACATGTTTTATTGATAGCACACAGATGATTACAGTTTGCAAAATATATATTTATGAAGTGCAGATTTGCCATCTCCTGTGTTTATTGTCTGCTAGGCTTTCTTATCTACTGTGCAATACAATATACCTTTTCACTTACAGGTTTGACATTAAAAGCATATTTATTTAAAACAGCCATCAGCAAGAAAGCCATTAGCAGCAAGAGACGAAGAGAAAGAGAGAAATATTAACAGGAACATTATAGGACAGTTCCTTGAGACCTTTGCTGATAAAATGCACAAGTTTCTCACAAAACCTGAAGTTCCTTCAATCAAATAAAATGTCTGTACAATTTGGTTATTCAGTCCCCGTTTGTAATTATAACTGCACTTTTTTTTTTCATGGGGTGTAGCATATACTGTAAAAAATCAAGATTAGGTAGCATTTTTTTTTCTCCATTGTTAGTTATTCAGAAGAAGTGGTGTGCTGTTACAGAGGAATTTTTGTGCACTTTAAGCAACGACATGCTTGCACAATGCAGGCTGCATATGTCAGTCAAGCAGCTGTCATTGAAATAATGCTAATGCATTGCTCTCTCCAGGTACTATTGCTTACAACACAAACAAATGTAAGACCCCCAATACGTATCACATCCCAACCAACTATCTCTTGAAATAGGTTTGTGCCCATCATATTTTGTAATCAGAATAATTGAAGTAAAATTAGCATTTATCTGAGAAAAAAGATAAACAGAAGGGTGAAGGAATTTATAATTTTTTAACAGTTTCATTATCCCTTTTCATTAAGTAATATTTGAAAATGGTTGCTTTCATACTTGAAAAGATTTTATGTGCATACTTTATTAAAGCAGTCAGGCATGCTGTGTAATGCTGATAAAGTATTTGTGAATTTTTTATGCTGGTTTTCTTGTATTTTGTCCATTTACAAATGTAAACTTTTTATCTCAAATAAAGCAGATTACTACTTATGAATAAAGAAAACTGTACACAGCTACTTAAAACACGAAAAACAGACACTCTTTAAACAAAGAGTTCTTAATATGTGCAAGACTAGTATCTTTCCCATGTTTCAAAGAGCAAATTACAATACATGTTATTATTCTATGTAAATAAATGAATCAGTTAAATAAAAAGACCGTCATTCCACTTCGACAATTGCTTGTGCAGTTTAATGGTGCAGGATTCACTGGATTTGTTACCTTAATTAAAATGTCTAGAATACCAGATCATTTGAACTGTGAGTCTGTTATGTTCTGTCTAGTTTAGTTTCATTTTGCATTGTCTTTTTGGTTTGGTTTGTTTTTAGTTTGCATGTGTATGTCCTTTTTGGGTATTTCTTGTGTCCTTATGTAATCATTAGTTAATTTGTTCCCACCTGTGTGTTTCGTCTGTTTTGAGTTCATTCATTAGTCCATGTGTCTGTGTCTGTCTTTTAAGGTCTTAGTTGTTTAATGTTTAATGTTATGCTCCTTGTTTGTATTCAGATCTTCAGTTTTGTTATTAAAAGAGTATTATCATTAGGACTCTACTATCCCCGCATTCTCCATCTCTGCACAACATGTAACAGAGTCTGTTTGTCTTGAAATATTTATATACAGTCACAATTCTCTAGTGTTATAATTTGCCTCGGCAGAAGCTAAAATTATATGTGTGTAATGGTGTGTGTCACTTAGTATGACAAATTCATTTCTTTAATTTCTAAACAAATGCAATGAAGTTGCATGTCAGAAAAAAACGAAATCAAAGTGATTGCTTAATTCAGTCAAGCATCTTTTACACATTTGTAGCTGCAGGCATAAACTGTGAGTGCATAACATTTTTTGTTTACAGCATGGTCATTTGTGACCTGCCACCTGTAGTTTACTTACATCTCAGTTGATGTATGGTGTAAAGAGAAGGACAGCATTTCTTTATTTTTTTATCTGCAGAAGATGGCTTGACTTGAGATAATGTTAATTAGCTTTGTTCAAAGCATCTGCATTGTGTACAAAGCTAATTGCTAAAGGAAAAACAACAGCACTTTTTTTTAATCAGAAAGAAAGAATGCAGAAAACATAATATGCAGATACTACGCAGACAAAAATTAAGATTCACATTCATACTAATAAAACAGAGACTAATCCTCAGACTTTATGCCTACGAACAATTGGCTGACCATCTGATGCATAGGTGCATAAAATGTTCCCCAGCATTCTTTAATCACTTACCCCCATGTCTTTCCAAACCCATAAAAGCTTAGTTTGTCTTCAGAACACAAATTAAGATTTTTTAAATGAGGCTTGTGACTGTTCCATTGTCTGCCAAGTAATAACACTGTCAAGGCCCAGAAATGTATGAAAGACATCATCAAAATAGTCCATCTGGCATCAGTGTATTATTTTTTTCTTTCAACACAAAAAGTATTCTTGCACTTTGACAATCTTTTTCATACTTTTCTGGACCTTGACAGTGTTTATTACTTGAAAGGCAATAAAACAGTCATAAGCCTGCCTGTTTAAAAAAAAAAACGATGAAAAAAACGATGTCCGGTGTCAGGTCTCGTACAATCAGGCATATGGCGAAACGGACTTAAAAGGCATCAGACAAAATGTCCTCAGGCAAAACGGTCTCTGACTAAAAGTGTTACATCATGTTTCTGTCCTGTCTCGTGCTCCCCCGTGTCTTTGTATATTTTGGTTTAGTCCTGTCTGTTTGGTTTCTCCCAATTCTGTTTGATTGTCTCACCTGTTTTTTGCCAGTTGTCCTCACTTTCAGTCTAATTTGTAACCCTTTAAATACCCATGTCTTTTCGTTCGTATTCAGGTCTTGTTAAAGTCAGTAACGTTGTGTTTGGATGTCATTCCCGCGTGTTTCTCGTGTGCTGCCTCGTCAACTTTTTTCAGCAGTTTTGTTCTGCTTGGAAGTTTTTGTTTTATTAAACCTTTTTGCATCAGAACCCGTCGTGTCTCAGGCTCTTTGTTCCGCTGAGAGGTTGCACGCACACACCTCGAGTGAGAGAACTCCACACTTATATGACAAAAAGGCATCAGACAAAAAGTCATCAGACGAAACAGAATCGGATTAAAAGGCATAAAAAAAAAAGTCATCAGGTGAAACGGACTCAGTTGGAGTGTGATGTGTTCAAACTCCAACTGAGTCCGTTTCGACTGAAGACTTTTTGTCTGATGCCATTTAGTCTGAGTCCGTTTTGTCTGAGGATTTTTTGTCTGATGCCTTTTAGTCTGAGTCTGTTTCGCCTGAAGACTTTTTGTCTGATGCCTTTTAATCTGAGTCCGTTTCGCCCTATGCCTGATTGTACGAGACTTGACACCGGACATCGTTTTTTCCGAGACCTGAAGCCTTTCAGTCTAAGTCCGTGGTTTTCGAACTGTGGGACAGACACCAGGAGAGTGATTTCTGCCTGGGATTTTCTCACGTGGAAACTGCTCTCGCTGGATCCAACTGTATGTTTTGTGAGTATAAGCGTGGCTACTCTGCGCCTCACGCTCCCCAGTCTCGCCCATACAGCGGAGCCGAGGACAGCGCTCTGAGTTGGGTGAAGTCAAGCCGGCGCAGCCCCTGCGTGCTTCACCGCCTCGAGACAGAGAGCTTTCTCCCGTCTTTACCTCTCCGTTTGCTCTTCCAGTCTGTAGGAATAAGTAAGCCCTCAAGCTGCTTATCCTCCTCGGCTGTCTGAGAAAAGCATAAACAGTTAAAAAGTCGCGCGCAGGCCAGCCTATGCTCGCTTTTTTATGTTTAGAGAAAAAAAAGGCGTAGTCTAGCGCGTTCGTTCCCCCTCAAGCTGTCACTCTCTCCCCGCCCAGGTGAGAGCTGTGCATCTGCTGTTAGGACTGAGTATTCGAGCGAATTATGCAGACTTTTCACCTCAGTGTGTGTTTCATGTGACGATTAAGCGCACCTCATTAAGCTGCTTGATCATGAAGCTGTTTCACAGTCTAGCGCGCTTGTTCACTCGTTCTCTCCCTCACGCCATGGGTCGCTCTTCCCACCCATGGCGAGGGCTGTGAATTTCGTGAACGAGATGGGACACGTTTGAGTGGATTATGCAGATATAATCTGCCTCTTCAGTGTGTGTGTTTCAGATAAAGATTCGTGCACCTTGTCATGGGCTGCGCGTTTCTTTATAAACATTCAGAAAAAAGGGGCGTGAGCTCAGTGTGCCTCACAAGCAGCGCACTTTCACAGACTTTCTCGAACTCTCATTTCTTCCTTTCAAGGCGAGAAATGAATTTGCGATTGAGATGGAGTACGTTAAGTGAATTATTCAGATGCAATCGGCCTCAGTGTGTGCTTCTTGAAGATAGTGCACCTATTTGCAGCTGCACTATCTTATAAGGCTGCCTTACAGTCTATTTGCGCACGTTCGCTGACTCTCTCGCTCTTATGTTCTCCCCGCCCAAGGCGTCAGCTCTGTTTTTCGGGTTGAGATTGAGTTTGAGTAAGTTATGCCAGCAGCAGCCCTCTGCCTCACGGAGCTACAGGCACGGTTAAGGATCTTAATGCTGCACTAACAGGGTCCGTAAAAGCGCCTTTGCAGCATGCCTTTTTAAAGGCAGCCAAGATCATATGAACAGCAGTTTTGCTCATTCACAAAATGTCATAAGTTATCAGTCCCTACACAGCGACATAACTACAGACATAATAAATCCCCTATCACTCCGCCTGAATGTCTGGCGCGCCATTCTCAGGGTGTTTTATTGGGATATTAGAAAAACGCTACTGCTTTCAGTTTGCCAAAAAGGCCCTTCAGCAAAATCATGCTGCTATCGAAGGGGTGATTCAAATTGCTTCCCCCTCAGACAGAGAAAAAGGGCATTACAGCCGGTATTTTCTAGTCCCAAAGAGAGACCTAAACCTATCCAAAATCCAGGCAGGCTGTTTTCGCTTCCACTTGCATCACCTGGGACTCCGAGTAAAAAAGAGTGAGCTGTCCCCCAGCCAACAGACAATAGACTGAAAGCGAATGAATGCGAACGCTCTCACCAGAGCGGACCGCGAACGTACGAGCGAGCGCAGCCTCTTTCTAGCCCGGCCCCAAGCACACTCTGAAACCCTTTCAAAGGTTGCCCGGTCTGATGTCAGCAGTCTCGCCGGCCCAGAAGCTCGGCTTCCTACACATGAGGCCCCTGCAGTTCTGGTTAAAAAAGCATGGGTGCCGCCGCGAGCCTGGCGTCTAGGCCACCAAAAGCTCAGAGTATACGCAGGCTGCATTTCAGCACTGCACCTATGGAAAGACATTCAATGGCTGGAAAATTTAATCCCTCTCTATGTGGTGAACAGGAGGAGAGTGCTTCTAACAGACGTCCTCCAAGATGGGTTGGGGCACACTGCATGAGGGCTCTCCGGCCTGAGAAGGACAGAAGATTACACATCAACTGTCTGGAAATGACGATAGCGTATACTCTGAGCTTTCCATTGCAATGGACGCTTCACCCCCGAATAATAAGTACTCTCTACGCCAGGGCTTCTCAATCCTGGTCCTGGAGGTCCGCTGTCCTGCAAAGTTTTGCTCCAACCTTGATTAATCTCACCTGCTTGTAGCTTACAAGTAATCCTGAACACCTTAATTAGCTGGTTCAGGTGCGTTTGATTAGGGTTGAAGCTAAAATTTGCAGGACAGCGGACCTCCAGGACCAGGATTGAGAAGCCCTGGTATAGAGAAAACGCCAATCAGAATTTTTCTGAATAGCTAGTGGAATTTGCATGCTAAGCCACTCCCTGTCACGCTGGGTATAAATAGGCTACAGCTGCATCCACTCTTTCGATTTTGCTTCGGAGCCGAGAGCTACCCTTTAGTAGTTCTCTACCTAAAAGCAGTGCTGCAGTGTGTAGAAAGAAGCGGAGGCTGTGTTTTTGTGGCGGTATGGCACAATACAACGAAGTTCCTGTGTTTCCAGCAATTTCCTTGGGCGTCTCACAAGGTGAGCAGTCTTTGACGCGGTTGAGAACCATCTTTCTCGAAAGATGCCTTTTCGGCCATGTCCTTCTGGTTGTGGTCACTATTTGTCTTCCAACAACGGCCGCAATCGCTGCCTTCAGTGTCTGGGGCTCCAGCATGCTGAAGAGGTGTTCGGGGTAGGGACATGCCCTCATTGCGAGGAATTGTCCCTGGCGGTGTTACGGTCTCGCCTCTCGCTCCTCCGGGGAGAGTCGATTGCGTCAACGCCCATTATGAGTCTACCGCCACTGGTCGCTGGCATGAGCCACGCTCGAGACAAGTCTTCAAGGATCTAGCGTTTCATTCGGTGGAACGCTGGAATATCGAATGTTGATCACAGCATTGGGTGTCTCGGCACACTGTCGTCATGACAGATGCTTCCAGTGTGGGCAGGTGCGGTGAATGCAACGGGCAGGCAGCCTCAGGGCTCTGGACAGGGCCCCAGCTGCTTTGGCCTATCAACTGCATGGAGCTGGTAGCAGTGCATCTGGCCCTGCAGCAGTTCCAGCCGCTACTGCAGGACCGGCACGTGTTGGTCCGGACAGACAACACTGCGACTGTGGCGTATATCAACCGGCAGGAGGGTATACGGTCCCGTCGCATGTGCCAGCTCGCCCGCCGTCTCCTCCTTTGGAGCCAGCACCGGGTCAAATCCCTGCGTGCTGTTCATATCTCGGGGGAGCTCAATCATGCAGCCGACGCGCTGTCACGGCAGATCACATACCCGGGAGAGTGGAGTCTCCATCCCAAGAGGGTTCAGCTGATTTGGAGTCGATTCGGGGAAGCACAGGTAGACCTGTTTGCCTCCCGCGAGTCCCCCCACTGCCAGTGGTTTTATTCCCGCACCGAGGGGACCCTTGGCACGGATGCACTGGCACACAGCTGGCCGCAAGGCGTACACAAGTATGCCTTCCCTCAGTGAGCCTGCTCGTACAGACACTGTGCAAGGTCAGGGACGATGAGGAACAGTCCTGCTGGTTGTAGCGTACTGGCCCACCCGGACCTGGTTTACGGAACTCATGCTCCTCGTGACAGCTCCTCCCTGGCGGATACCTCTGAGGAAGGATCTCCTCTCCCAGGGGTGCGGCACCCGCGTCCCGACCTGTGGAAACTCCATGTGTGGCTCCTGGACGGGACGCTGCAGACCTAAGTGTTCTTCCACCAGCGATGGTTAACACGATCACTTCGGCAAGAGCCCTCTCTACGAGGCAAGCTTATGCCTTGAAGTGGCGTCTGTTCGCTGACTGGTGTTCTACTCGTGCAGAGAACCCTTGATCATGTATGATTGGAGAAGTGCATTCCTTCCTGCAAGAAAAGTTGGAGCGCAGGCTGTCGCCCTCCACTTTGAAAGTGTATGTGGCTGCCATAGCAGCCC
>JAUCNO010000460.1:271032-283213 GCA_032353835.1 Enteromius viviparus
ACTTCTGTCGCTGTATATCGCTAGAGGCTGGCGATGAGGTCGCTAGTGGGCGTTCTCATTACTGGTTTTTTAGTAACCTCATTGTTGACAGCGAATAGGTTTCTTGCCGCCAAATACAAAATTTTGGAGCGAAATGACCATACATACAAACAAAAATTAATGAGAAACAGAGAGTACTTTTTTTTTTATTGCGTGCGTTTATCTATGGCAAAAACGCAAACGCCATAATCACTGCTGGAGCTGAAAGAAGAATGAGCACGTTAGCGTCTTCTTTCCTATTGGCTGTTGCTCCCGAAAGTCGCTCTTCATTTGCATAAAGTTGAGAGATTCTAAACTTTGTCGCGTCGCTAGACACGCCCACATACGGTCGCTGTCGCTCTTGTCGCCGGATAACGCCAGCTCTCCATTGAAATGAATAGGATCACGTCGCTTTGTCGCTGCTAGTGTGAACGAGGTTTAAGGCGGCAGTTTTATTCGTAAAGCGAACAATAGTGTGTATATGCGGCGTGAGAGCGTTCACCTGTTTGAGGTAGAAGTATTCTTCTGGCTGCAGGAGTCTGAATTCACGCCGCTCTTCCTCCGAAGCACCCACCAGCAGATAGTAAAACACATGATAGTTCCTGTGTGAGGGGAAATACATGTGTTAGTTCGACAAGCTCGTGATTTAACGGTCAAGCTACCTGCTTTGACGTCACTTTACTAACAAACACAGTTATGGACACTGAAGCTGTTGAACGAGGCGAAATCTTGTTCTTGGACTGATTCATTTACATAGGCGAATTGAATGAATCACTTACTGCAAATCACGCCACTATTTATTTATTTATGTTCATTGATCATAAGATATTCACCAAAATCATTTCCCCCTAACATTTAAACTTTATTTTTATACTTGTTTAGATATATTTATATATTAAATGCGTTTATTTACGCGTTCAGTCTGAAATATGTGAACCATTCAAATGAATCAGTTCTTTCATTAAATTTATTTGCGGTGATTTAGATTAAAATATTAACTGTAAAACTGATTTTTAAAAAGGTATCTATATAAATGTATTTACATACATGTAAATTAATAGGAAGTAATGTCTTTTTGGAGCAATTCAGTTACACGAACCATTCAAATGATTCAGTTCACTCATGAATATATACACTACTGTATATTATATATATATACACAAAATAAATAACATACAATATATAATATAAACAGTATTGTATATTTTATACGTTTTATTTTATAACAAATTTTATATTAAATCTGAAAGGTTCAATTCGTTTACAGTGATTCAGTTGATTCATTTATAATGGTACTACTTAATTATGCTGATTTAACTGATTCAACCAAAGATGAATTTATTCATTCATTTAAACATTTATATACTCCACTTATATGTTCATGTACTAGCCTATATTTGAAGTAGGTGTTATCCTGTTTCTGAACCAAATCATTTGCATGAACCATTTGAATGAATCACTTCATAAATGATGGTACTGTTTGATTCGGCTCATTTAAATTTCTTTTTAATGCATGCATTTAGTTTGCACATGAACTAATTAATTTACGACGAATCAATTGAATCATCAGAACTGAACTATAGCCCTAGAGTAAAACAGATGCTGCTTATCTATTGAATCAGTTGTGCACTTATCGAAGAGCTTGGCTCTGTTTTTCAGGTTCTGCAGGCTGCTGATCTGCAGCGGTGGTTTTGAGCTGATCTGAGCGTCTGATATGGAGGTTAACGCTGTGAGAGCGATGGGCCGACAGATACGGTGGGAAACATCAAACCAGCCTGGCTTTCATCACGAAGCTCGGCAGACGTACCTCTCGTTCTTCTCCCTGGACACCAGACGAGACTTTTCCAGCAGATATTTCTCCACCACGGCCCTGAAGCACAAAGACAGACACGACAAACCTCAGTCTGACACGAATGACTCTTCACTTTCTGTGCGCAAACCAAGCCAACTACTAGATGATCACAATAACATCTCATATATTTATTTATACATTACATGCATTAATATTGATGTTTATGGAGAGTCAGACAGCTCTCTGATTACATAAAAAATATCATATAAAATTTAATAAAAGTAATTAATGACAGAATTTTTATTTTGGGGTAAACTAACCCTTTAATGTAAATGTATTCAGACAATTTAAATAAATGTGTTTATTTTATTTAGGTGTTTAATGATAAAAGAATAAATATCATTATTATATATTGTATATTATAATATGTTTGCACATTAAATCATTTAATTTTAAAAACGTTTTTGACTTATTAAATTGTTTAATTTCTGTGTTTATATAACAATTATATGTATTCATTTATTTACATTTTCCTGTATATTAAAATGCATTTATTTATTTACTTTTTATATTTGATTTATTAAAAAAAATTAAAAATTAATTTAAAAATAAAAAAAAATAATTAAAAAATGTATGTATTTCTATAATAAAACTATTCTTTTACTGACATTTACTTATATATTAAATGCATATATTTATTCACGTTCACATTTATTCACACATTAAGTCATTTACTCTTTTTAAATGTATTAAATTTATTCATATATTACATTTATTGAGATTTTAAAACGTATTTATACAATACGCTAGCATTTATGCTGATATAAAGCAATTTAAAATAGACTTATTTATGTAATATGTATTAATCGTTACATTTGTTTCTTATTTTGAGTAACTCAGAAGTGTGTGTGGAGCGAGCGAAGGACAATAGAGCGACTGAGAGCGTCCGGACGGCTTTATTGACTCCTGACTCGTTCACACTCTCACAGACTCTGTTTAGAGGAACACAAGCACAGCATTGTGGGTAAGTGATAACAGTGTTTGGTTGTTTGGTCAAAAGAAAATCACCAGGCAACTTTATGGCACAAAACCCAAACATTAAGGAATAAGGACCTATATATATATAAAACGTGCTTATATATAACATTTATGAACTGGCATGGTCATTTATAACAAGAGATCTCTATATAGTGTATGTAATAATGGATTGCTCTAACCTCTGCTGAACAGTAAAGCTCTGGTGTGAATGGAAAGAAGCTAAGGCCGGCAACAAACAGATAAAACTGGTCAGATGGTATTTGAGATGACATGAGAAATCCACCCAGAATGAGTGATAAACCACAGAAACGCTCTCAGATAAGATCTCAGCTCTTCTGAGGAGGAAGTGTGTCTCTGTGGAGGAGGAAGCTGCTTGAGTGACGTCACACTGTGTGTGTGAGAGAGAGAGTGTGCGTGTGTGTGGGTTTATGTGGTTTATGAGGACACAATTGTGTATAATGACATGGGTATGACATAGGTATTACAATATGTAGGTGTTTTATGAGGACATGTCCATGTAATTCAAAAGGCTTAAAAAACATACTAAATGGTGTTTTTTTGATCTAAAAATGCACACAGTTTCCTGTAAGGGGTAGGTTTAGGTGTAGGGTCAGTGTAGGGTAATACCACATACAGTTTGTACAGTAGAAACACCATTACACCTGTGGAGAAACGTGTGTGTGTGTGTGCATGTGAAAGAGAGAGAGAGTGTGAGTAACCGTGTGTGTGTGTGTGTGTTTGAGAGAGAGAGAGAGTGTGTCTCTCTGTGTGTGTGTCTGTGCATGTGTCTGTGAGCCCGATGAGACCCGAAGAAAGTTGAGTTGGTGTGTCCCAGACTTTAAGAGAGAGTGAGTGTGTGTGTGTGTGTGTGTGTGTGTGTCACTCACCCCCGCACCACGCCGCTCTCCAGGTAATTGACCTGGATGAACTTCCCGAATCGACTGGAGTTGTTGTTGTGGGCCGTCTTCGCGTTGCCAAATGCCTGCGAGACAAGAAACAAAACAAACAGGATGCATGAGTTTGTAAAATGAGATTTTGTAAAGAGACAAGTTGGATTTTGCAAGATATGCATGGTTTTTCATGTGTACAAACAAAATATTCAGTCAAATCTATATATATTGCAAAAAGAAACATCTAAAAATGCATTTATTGATTTAAAATTGTGCAATGAATAAAAAAAAAATCTGAAAAGGAATTAAAACTTTAATAATTTTTTTAAATCATTAATAATGCAATTATAATGTTATTGATGCATATTGAATAATAATAAATTGTTATTGTATTATTAATATTATTATTTTAATCATTACTTATCATAAATTCTTATTATTGTAAAAAAGACACAATAATGATCTTCATAATCACCATAGTAATTGATTATTAAAATCACGATTGGTAATAAACAATAACAAAAATATAATTACAGCTAAACAATAATAAACTAATTCAAAACAAACGTAACAATATTATTAATCATCATTAATGTTCTGAAAATAATAATTCTTTGACTAATTATTATAAAAAAAACTACAAATAAAATTAACAACAGAGAAAATAATGAAGTACTTAACTGAAAATCTGATTAATGTTTTATTTTTCTTTATGTAAATATTGATATATAAACAAACATTAATACTAATTAATAATTATAAAAATATAATAAACACAATAATAGAAAACAAAAATAATTTTTTATTCAAAACACAAAATACTTAAAATATTATAATTGTTTTGATAATAATAATAATAATATTCTTAATTTCCTGTAAGTAATGCAATACATATGATAATTATCCAACAATAAATAAATAAAATGCAAATAATAACTATATTATTACCTTTAACATTTTTTAAATATTTTTTATTAATTCTTATGGATTTAAATTTTAATAGCTGAAATATTAGAATCATTAAAACTGGACAAAACCAAAAAGCAAACGCTGCGTATCTCTGAAATCTTTATAAAGCAACTGAAGAGCTGAACATGAATGAGATGCGCCCCGAAACAAGCGCTGCTCTGTGTTTGACTGTGTCTGAGCGTCGTGACTCGTGAAGAGCAGTGTGATGTTATCACAGTTAGAGCTTCACACCTCGAGAGCAGGCCGCTGGCCGCGGGGAAACTGGCCCTGCATGCTAAAGAGGAGGCTTTGTGCCAGACAGCAGTGGAAAAGCGCCCGCTCCAGACGGCCGGGGGAAGGGCGCTAACCTAATTAAGATTCCCCGCGCTCGACCTTTGACCTGCTTCCGAAGCACACGGACAAATATTGAGGAGAGCGGGAGCAGATACTGTAACCAATCAGAGCCGCTGAGCTCAAAGAGATTCGTGACGCTACAGAGCAAATAAACATCTAAAAAAGCATTATTTTTGTCCCCTAATTTTCCCTAATAAAAAATAACTACAACAATAATAAACTACAAGTCAAAAATAACCCAAAAAATCTATTAAAATATTAATTATATTCTATTATTTTATATAATAATAATAATAATAATAATAATAAATGAAAGAAAATAGTATAAATGATAATAAACTATTTTATAAAAAAAATTATTGTTATATTATATTAAATTAAAATGTATTATTCTTAATACTTAATACTACTACTATTATTACTACATAAACAATGTTATTTATACCAGATCTGGTTACTGAAAATATTACGGTTAAAGATGAAAATAAAAAAATAAATGAAAACAAATAGATAAATAAAAAATAAAATAATACATTAAAATAAAACCATAAATAAAAAGACAAAATAATACAGAAAATAACGATAAAAAACTATTAAAAAAAAATAACGATTAAATTAAAATAAATAAGTAAATGACAAAAAAACCTCTCCAACTAACTATAAAAGAAAGATTAAACAAAAAAAACGAATATAAAATTAAAAAATAATTCAATAATGACGTAAAACAAATAAACAGAATATAAAAAATATAAATAATACAAATAAAAAAATTTAAAAAAAACTAACATATAAAAATTACTAAATAAAAATAACTAAAACAAAAAATATGCAAGCAACTAAAACTAAATAATAAATAGTTGATGAGCTATACATAAATAATAAAAGTTTTGTATTTTGGTGGCAGGGGTTAAATATTTCTTTCCCAAGGCCATCAAAGAGAGTTTTAAATAGAGTCTGGGACCGCTCTTGTGGACGCAGTCAGACACGAGCGCTCCTGCTATCAGAGCATTCAGATTCAAACACGTCTTCAGAGACTCCAGCTGATTGGTCGAGGGCTCGAGGGGTATGAGGAAACTCCAGCTGATTGGTCGAGGGCTCGAGGGGTATGAGGAAACTCCAGCGGCCCGAGTGTCGCAAATGCTGAGCTGCGAGAGCTAATAAGAGGAAACCTCTGGCCTGTCTGGACTAGCTCTTATTCTGTTTGGGAGTCTGGTTTTCCACAGATTTCCACGACAAAGCCGAGGCGCTCTGCTTCCCAACCGAAACTGGAACTCTGACAACAATAAATCCTGCTAAAGCTGATCCAGCCGCTCAACGCTTAGCAAATTAGCAGCATCAAAACACCTCGGCTTTCATACGAGCTCTGAATATATCAATATATAAATATTATTTTCAGTTTATTCATTACTATTACTCATTTATAGTTGATAATTTGTTATCTTATAATGTTTAAAAAAATTTTTTTTCAAAATTATGAAATAATGACAAATATTTAAACATTAATATAAATATTAATTGAATAAAGTAAGTTACAACTAATAATTTAAAAAAATTTTTTTTTTTTTTTTTTTTTACACAAAGTAAATTTTTTAACTAATAAACAACATTATTAATAATACATTCTGAAAAGACTAATCCATAAATATTCATTTATAATTAACTTCTATTAGACATTTAATAATTATTTAATTATCATTAAATCTGAAAATATTACATTGTTATATACACACACAAAAAAAGAGACATGAATTACATATAAATGTTGTTTAAATAATTCAATAAATAAATGTCAACTAATATTTAATTATATATTATTTACATACATAGTACAGAAAAGTACTACTGTACATATTTATACAAATAATATTAATAATTAGAATAATACATCACAGTATTACACATACACAAATTATACAATAATAATAACAACACATTTATCTATGTTAGATATATACACTACTGTTCAAACATTTGGGGTCAGTAAGATATTTAATGGTTTTTAAAGATGTTTTTTCTGCTCGTCAAGGCTGCGTTTATTAGATTAAAAATCCAAATATTATTTCAATTTAAAATAAGTGTTTTCTGTGTGAATATATTTTACAATGTAATTTATTCCTGTGATACAAAGCATCATTAATCCAGTCTCCAGTGTCACATGATCAGCCGTGATGAGACATTCCATAGACGTGATGATTTTTATTCTGTACAAACTGTACATGCTATTGCCCTACACCTAAACCTACCATCACAGGAAACTGTTTAGTTGATTTTTAAACCCCTTTTACAAATAGGGACATCCCCAAAGGGAGGTTTTTAGGTTTACCTCACTTTTGGGTACAAATTTGTCCCCAATATTTGGTTGAGTAGGTGCACACACACACACACACAAGAGCACTGTATATCCACACACACACACTGTAATCTACTCTTTTCTACACACACTGGAGCCTGAAGCACGTTCACCCATCTGGTGAAATCCAAGCCATCCAAACAATGCATCTGGAATCAACAAAAGCCCTGTTCTCAAACCATTTTATTAAAAGGCCAGCAGAATCCCATTACTCACAAATAACAGTACGAGATGCTCACATGACTGTTAAATATAGCTGCTTCTCTTTTCGTTCCCGGCCCTCTCAAGTGAGCTGCGTGACTTCATTCATTTTCCGAGTCTTCAACACAAAAGAAGGACTCGCTGGTGCTGCGATATCGGGTTAGATGGTGACAGCGTGTACGAGCGCTAATAGAGATCACCGACACTACAGCATGTCAACAAACATCCTTCAAGCAGAGCAGGTCATGAGCTCAGTGCATACATTATCTGTGTGGAAAATATCAATAACTTATGATAATTCGAGGAATACAGGAATCAACTGCATTTACTGTATAACACTGACGCGTGGTCACGAGTACATCATCTCTAGAACCGCTCTGAGAGTCACATCGTGAGCATTTGAACATTTCTTCTGAGTATCATCATATCAGTCTTCACAGCTACCCATCAAAATAAGAGTTTGGTTTAACTTGAAGAAACTGGGAGAGAAATATTAAATAATATAATGATATTACTACTCATATTGTAAATTATTAAAACAGTTTAACTTGTAGAACCTTGAAAGAAATATGACTTAATTATATTACTATTAATAAAAAAAAAAACCTATTATAAAATGGTTCAACTTGAGTAAACTGTGACAGAAATATATGACTTAATATATTTCTTCTACTACTAATAATAATATTGTAAATTATTAAAACAGTTTAATTTGAAGAAACTGTAAGAGAAATATGAATAATATTATTAAAATGCTTTAACTTAATTTAATATGAATGGTACAAATAAATTTTTTTATTAAAACATTATTTTTAAAATAACTTTTACCAGAGCAATTATTTAACAGAATTTGTTTAGAAAAAAATTTAAATACACAAAATATAAACAATAATAATAAAATATTTTTTTCTTCCATATTTTATTTGATAAAAGAATGAAATAAAATAGAAATTAAAAAAAAAATATATAATTTTTATTATTAATATTTGATGAAACCTTTGAAATGGAATCTTGAAAAAACAGAATTTGGTATAAAAAAATAAAACTGAATTTTGAGAATATTAAAACATTTTACAGTTTAATTAGATGCTTTTACAATTAATAAAGCTTAATTTAACCATTTAAAAACCATCCTAGAAAAATTAAAACAGAACCAAAAAAATAATAAATAAAAAAATTCTATATATATATATAATAACTTTTTATATAAAAATAAATAGAATCCAGAAAAACAAATATTTCCAAAAATTTGCAAAACAATAAAATGGTAATTGGTAAAAAAAAAACAAAGAAAGAAACGGATTTAATAGCGCTCTACTAACTAGAAGAACTAGGGGAAAAAAGTGATGGCTGCCCTAGCATTAGCACAAACTGCCTTTAGGGAATGAAAAAGCACATGAAGTCCTTACAAAAAAAATACTCCAATTCTAAAAATGGTGCAGCAGTTCATAAATCGCTCTAATAAACACAAATATGATCTGAACTCTCCAAGTTATAGTGCATGACTTCAGTTTCAAGGCCTGCGAATGCATTCAGCTCTTTAAAGACACTGCTGGAAACTGTAGACGATGGAGGTTATTAGGTCTCCAACGCGACTATAATGACAGAATGGACTCTTGGGCCGTTTTATTGTAGACTTTTCCACATGTCAACATCCCACGTGCCTCGTTACAGCCGTCCCACCAAAAATAGCTCAGACCGTCCCAGGAGCCAAAGTCCACCACACAAGACTAACACAAAGCCGAGAGATAAACAATGGCCACGAAATAGCCATTACGCCTTCCTGAGGAACAATACGCCGACTCTCGACAGCCAGCGAGCAGACCGGCCAATGGGGAGCGAGGGCTACCACTTCCTGTTGCAAAGAAACAAAAAAATAATGCTTCCTGTTCAAGTGATCAGCCAGAGGGAAGTTCCTGTCTGCGGGCTGCAGAAGCATTACTTCAGAGGACTCGCATGCATGTAGAATTGAGCGTAACTACTTGCGATGTAAAACCACATAGCTGCGCAGAAACAAAGCCAAGATGTTTGCAGAGTCTACTAACTCTTCTGTCATCCGATATTTGATGACGTAATCCATAAGAGCCACTTGTATCTGGAAGGAAAGCTCATTTTTGGCTTGATGGATTCCCAATTGTTTTGCTTGGGACGTTAACAGGTGAAATAGCGCCCTTGAAGATGCTTTTTCTGGTATTTAGTTTGCATGCGTTGGCGTGAAGGCCAAATATGCGTTCAAACAAAGCAGTACGGTTGTAGGAGGGGGATTACGAAAGAGTAGCTCCGGTGAAAAGGCGCCCGAAAACCGGTCGGACGTGTCGGTCGACGACAACAGGTACCACACATCTCGGTTTACATCATGCAAGTTGAAACGGAGACAATAACAAGAAGCTTTAAAAAGAAAGGATTGTAAAATTACAGTTTACATTGAGTCACGGTCCATGAATTTGCTTTAATAGAGTTTAGGGCAAAACCTCGACACAACTATTTGCTGCTGGGTGAGGTGACTATTAAAACCGCTTCACAGTTGGACGTTTGGTAGAAGTAACTGGCACTAGCAGAAAACTCTGGAAACTTTCCAGACGCTTAAGGGATGGACCGAAGTTTAAATTCTTGACAAAATGAAACCATTTAAAAATATTTAACGCAGACAACATACCAATTAACCACAAATGAAGTAACTTCTAGTAAGTTAGTGAAATAAAAATATGATTTCACATTTTCGACCCATTACACAGTGACCAGCAACATCCACCCTTAGTTGCTATTTTAATGGCGTTAACAAAAAAGTCAATGTCTGGTACAATTTATTCTTTTTTGGTATTTCCAGCCAAATAATTTAGGTTGGCGACCCCTAGTATAAAATTGGACGTCAGCTGATGTATCCGTCAAATAGCCACAAGAAGGAACTCTGCATTGACTCGCATATGGAAACAATGCAGAGAATAAAAGCAATAGTGTCCTTTCTTAAAAATCAGCACCAATTGAAAGTCTTGGAGGACGGATGAGACAAATCAACTTCACGAGACCATAAAAGGAAGAGAAACCTGACTCCTATCATTGAAAACGTCTGGATCGAGGCTCGTTCTGGTCGTTCTGGTCTCAATTGACCAGTTTCTCACCACAAGTGCAAAGACACGGGGAATATTTTGTAACGAAGCCTTAAGACGTGGCTGCCAAAGGACAGTGACTGCGCTGACTGCGGAGAAATGACTTCTAGTTTCAGAAACCACAAACACGTGCTACACAAGCTAACTTTATTCTGATAAAGGGGACTGAGATAAGAAATGACACCTAAGGGTTTCTGGTGACATCATGTGTACAGGAAACGTCTGAAGTACCGAGAAGAGATGTGAATCTCAAAAGCAGAGTGGGTTGGTTTTAATGATCATTTCAAAAACGGCACCTGTGCACAACAGTCATATCTTGAAGAGTACCATAAACTGCCATGAGATAAGAGTTGGGGAAGGGTTTCTGCTGATATTCTGCAGAATAACAGAATGTGCCTGAACAGGTTTATGGGACCGAGCTATAATTTTAAAGCAATAGACATAAAACAACAACAAGACCTGCATGATACACGACCCCCTGAGGAAGGCCTCCAGATGTAGGTTAGCCGGTACTGCAACATGAGCAGCGCAAGTACAACAAGTTGTGACCCCAGGTTTCAAGCACAGACTTGTGGGAAAGCACTGTGTAAATAACTGATCTAAAGAGCTACAGTTCAGAGTGAAGACTGAGAGATCTGTGGGTAAGCTGTCATTATGGCTGTTAGAAGCATTGTTCAAAGTAGAGCCAACAATTCCAACCAATTTTGGAGAAACAAGCCGGCGAGGATCTGAACAAAACGAATGTATGAAGCTTAAATAAAGATGCTACACAAACACCCAATCAAACGTAGGGTTTTTATATAACGTGAGTATTTTTGGGTGGTTGGCATGTGCCAAAGTTGACAACTGCAAACCGCAGACCTATCAACGGACTTCCTTTACCTTAACCATCTAAGCAACAACAACAAAGTGAAAGGTTTCTCTAGAGACTGGAGCTTAGAATCTGTACAGCATGAAATATCACAGCAATCTGGCGTTATGAGAAAGTCCTCCAACAAATCTACTGATCCTGAACTCCCAGCAAACAGAGTGCTTTTCCAGATCATACAATTCCAACCAAAAATCTCATCTGCAGACGCAAGTCTCCAAGAGATCAAAGTCACGCACAAAAGTAATGCATAATGCTCCATAAAGGTAGAAAGCTGTACAAATATCCAACACTGGCAATCAAATTGTAGGGTTTCTTACAAATCATTACCATTTTTGGGGGTTGAGGTGAACCGCATACCCCTCATTTAGATTCCCTTAACTTCACCCTTTCAATGCATTAAAATAAAGCATCTCAAAGCTTTCAAACTCTAGAGCAGGGGTCACCAAGTTCGGTCCTGGATGGCCGGTATCGTGTAGAGTTTAGCTCCAACCCTAATCAAACACACCTGAACCAGGTAATCAAGGTATTAATTGGTATTAGGGCTGAACGATATATCGTTATCGTATCTATATCTCGATATGAACTTTCAAGATATTAATATCGAAAAAAGCA
>JAUCNO010000460.1:375566-387396 GCA_032353835.1 Enteromius viviparus
ATGGAGAGTCAATGTGATTGACTCCCTTTTGGAGCCAGCCTCCAGCGGCTAGTCGATGAATTGCAGTTTTAATCACTGCCGTGTTGGTTTTACTAGAGGGAGCGGGAGGTTGCCCCTTGCTCTGTATACTACTGGACGAATCTACAACCAATCAGCTCGTTTCTCATTGGTTCCCACTTTTTGGGGAACGGAAATGCTTTAAAACGGCAGCTTTGCCAGACTAACTTTGCTCGCGAAGTGAGTGTAGCGTCAAAGGAAGAATGGGCGGACCCAGCCTAGGTTTTGTGAAGAATTGACATTAAAATTAATTCTGCTCATACACTAAGTGGTTTTGTTTATCTAAGAAATAGGCTATTTCACAAATTCGTTCTGCTTTTAGGAATAGTTTCACAAACAATTTGCATATTCTTTCTGCTTGTAAAAGCAATTTCGTAAATAATTCGGAAATTAAACTCGTAATGGTTTTGTGAATATGTGCAGAAACGTTACTTATGTTCTTAAGAATGACTTTGCGAACAATTATCAAAGAAATTAGCTCTGTTGCTTAAAAGCGCTTTACGCACGGTTTGCACATTCTCTCTGCTTGTAAAAGTGATTTTGTAAATAATTCGGAAATTAAATTCGTAATGGTTGTGTGAATATTTTTGTAAACACTTGAGTATACTGTATCTTTTATTATGTATAAGAATGTTCTTGTTTTACTAATTTACTAATATATACAGTAGAATACAGCAGTCTGATACTTGCATTTCTAAAACCAGCATAGATGACATGAAAGCAGAGACCCAGACAATGTAAAATAAATAAATAAGAGGACAGGGCAAAAAAGGAGAGAGAGAGGAACAGAGCGAGGACGAGGATGTTTGAGGAAACCACAAATATTACTGGCACACCTCTGGACAGAGCAATAACAGCAGAGATGAGCGGTGTGCTTTTGAGACCTGTGAAAATAGAGAGCTCGCTCTCTCTCTCTTCCTTCTCATTCAGAGCCGTGGCTCTAAAATCACTTAAAATCCCTTCATTTTTACTCACATCACCCTTGCCATTGATAGTCTGCCTCGACAGAGGTCACTGGGTTAAATAAACACCCACGCCAGCGTAATATCGAGGTAAACAGAACAAGGTGGACAAAACCACATGAAATGAGCTAAAATTTCAGACACTGGATCATACAAAAGGATAAATGTTGAAAATGAT
Organism: Enteromius viviparus; assembly: GCA_032353835.1. NCBI lineage: Eukaryota > Metazoa > Chordata > Actinopteri > Cypriniformes > Cyprinidae > Enteromius > Enteromius viviparus. Next base: position 376,764 of record JAUCNO010000460.1, read on the forward strand.
CTCTTGTTTGATTGATTAATTTAATTTCGCTGCGAGCGGGTCATTAGACCAGCACGATAGTAACTGCGTGACAAATTTCAAGCTGTCACTTTACAAAAGAAATGAGAATGACTGTAAATGTTTATTCCTTACGTAAACTAATGTGCCGCGCACGAACAAGAACTTCATGTAGTAATCTGATAATTTTATGGTGAGTACAATAGTAAAATAAATGATTTTAATAACCTAGTGATATTATACGGGTGGGGGAACTTATCAAAACTTTTAGTTTATGATATTATCGTACTTGCAATTTTGGGTGACATGAGCGATGACTGGAGGATGGGAAATATGTCAGCTAATGACAAGATCTCCTCCTGGTTTAGCTCAAACAAACCATTCTGCATATTACCAAATGGCTTAATAAATCAAAGCAAATGACAAACAGATTTGGAGGAAACCGTACCTCCTCTGGTCTGCCCAGCGCCGGGGTGCCAGTTAGAAGGATGGCACGCTTGGCGTTCTGAATGATTGGCACCAATATTTTACTACGAGCTGCGTTGCGAGATTTCAGGTAGTGGGATTCATCCACCAGGATGACGCCGAATCGTTGCTTGTTCAGGGCCTCCAGCAGGGGGCGTGCATCCGTCGTGAGCAGCCCGTATCCCAGTATAGTCACTTTGCTAGTGCCGATGCTCCTACAAAACAACAAAGTCAAATGTGCAACAACATTTTCAATAAAAGTTGCAGGGTCTTGTTTTTGTTTGCGTAAAGTGCTAAAGTTAACGCTAAAAAAATCCCAACAAAATTTCCACTGTCCACCACAAAAACAAGTGAAAGATGTGGAAAAATACAATATTAAAGTAATAGATCACCCAAAAATGTAAACTGTCATAATCTACCTGCCAAACAGTTGCTGGCAGCCACTGATTTCCATAACATTGTTTTTCTCTGTTCGTCCTTGGAACTCAATTTACATTCTGACGATGTCTTTCATACTTTCCGTATTTATTTGGCAGTCAATGGGACAGTCAAACACCTCCCAAATTTTATCCCAAAATTTATTCATTTTCATTCAAAAGGCTTTAAAATTACATGGGGGTAAGTTTCATTTTTCATTTTGCAGTGGAGTATCCCTTTAAGGGTGAGTAAATGATGACAAATTTAATTTTAAGGTGAACTGTCTTTTTAATAAAAAATATTAAAAGTTTGGACTGATTAAATCAAGTCCCATCCTGAATATTCTCTTCAAATTAATACTAATTAAGTTTTAATTCAAAACAAATGTAATTTTCAGTCGCTACTTACAAAATGAACAAACCTGTCACAACAGGTACACTTTTTTTATTAACATAATTTATAATAGTTTATATTTTTGGTGTTTTCAGATGAGCCACATAATCTTATAAGCATTTACACATTTTATCCTTCTATATACAAACACAATATAACAAAGGCAAGCTAAGCTCACATTTGCAGTGAATTTAACGCAACATTTCATATTAACATTTGAGAAAATCTACCTTTCTTTTAAAAAATTGAAATTGCCACTGAAATAAAGCGTAGAGGTTTTAATGTCAACAACAAATGTTAAAAATAACTATAAACTATTACATAGTTGCGCATTTAACGTCACATTTTGTGTAAAAGCTATATATTTTTAAATCACGATGTACAAACTCAGCCCAGTCTCACGGCAATTCATACATATTTTACCAGATGGCTAATTCGTACAAATTTATATGACCTCAATTCATATGATTTTTGCTAAATCGTACATATTTTATGAGTTGCCAATTCGTATGATTTTGTCCGAATGACCTACACCTAACCCCGCCCCAAAACCTATCCGTCACTGGGGTTTAGACTAATCGTACAATGTCGTACGGATTTGTACGAATTTGCAACATTTATATTATTAGTGTTATTATTTATTAGAGCCACAATTTTTAAGATTAACGGAATTCATTTTCATACACACTATACAAAACCACGAGCTGTGATAAGCTAAGCTAAACTTTCACGCAAAAAGCGATTTTTAAAAACCGTCACACCACTTCCATGTCATTTGCAAATATGTTGCTGAAATTGATCAAAATTCCACTGAAATGAGGTGTAGATGCTTTCGGCATCAACAACAGACGTCAAAAGAAACTAGAAACAATTACAGAGTAAGTTAAGCTTAGCATTTAACGTTACATTTTTTCTGAAACTAATTTGTACGTAATTGCGCGGTTTTCAAAACACAGTTGTTAATCAAAAGATACAAACTTACAAATCCATCATGACAGAAACTGTTAACATTTCGCTTCTAATAATATAAACAGTTTATATTATTAGCATTTTCATTGGAGCCAAAAGGTCGTAACAGCATTTTTATTTCCTCATAGTCTCTTGATACAGACTGTGTAAAGACGCCAGCCGTACGCAGAGAGGAAATGATGTTTGTTCCTGCTTTGCACTATGAGCCATTAGAGTTAAAATATCATTCACCATGCTGACAGGCCTTCATCAAGCTCGGAGGGAGATGTTGCCGTGGCAACGACTTTACAGGTCGACTCAACCCCGGGCCAGAATTCTCAGGGTAAACAGAGCAATTTGTGAGCCTCTTTTTAGAAGCATCAATAACAGGCAAAAAGACAACATGACCCTCTGACTGCATGGGCTGTACAATCAATCCCAGCATCCTCTGTGGAAGGGCAGCACTCATAAGCTCTCTCCCAGTCCTAAGATAGAGCTAAAGTATTCCTCGTGTGAGATGCGTAGCCGTAAAAGGTGAGCTAATTTAGGATTTGTTTAATATCTCTCCCGGGAGGTGATTTGATTTCATACGTCTGCCGTGTAATTTGTTTTGTGGTATAATTTTGTAGTCAGTGAACAGAAGATTTTACTTCGGTTTTGTGTTTCTACAGGCTGAAAATCGGCTAGAACGGTTTTCATAACTTTCTAAAGCTACTCATAAAAGTGTGACACAAAGATGGGGGGGGGGGATTAATAAATCAAGAGATCTCTTCCTAACTTTTCCTGAGGCTTCTGCAAAGTCATACTCAGTCATAAATTTCATGAATCAATTTTGCCACTATGATTAAACTCACACACAGTCTGAAAGAATCAATCTTTCATTTAGAGCAAAAAATCTCTCGGCCACCAGCGCAGACGTCCTCCAGTACGGTCCACTGGATCGCAATGAATTACAAACCGATGTCGCTCTTCTTTTTTTTCCCAGGGACTGCAAAACAAACTTAAATGATCGATTACTAAGATGCCCAGTCGGTGTGTGTCAAAATGTAGCTACAATTTACACGTCATTAAACTTTCTCCGCTTGAACAGCGTTCAGATGTTTATGTGACGTTTAATATTTAGATTACATGGTAATTTTTAAGATGCTTAGTGAATGTTTGGACATAAATATGACGCTTGAAATAGCATGCAATGTTTCCAGATGGTCTGCTCTCTCAGAAATGTATCTGCAACACATGTCTGTACTGGAATTATTGATTAATATTGGGAAACCAACATGCAAATATTGTGACAATTCCTTACTTTGAAGAATTGAATAAAAAAAATCCATTTCACTATAGTCAATGCGACTATGCCACTCAAAGTCTTAAATTTGTCGTACATTGTATCGGTCTTGCTCTCCACCAGGTTGATGTCTTTGGGGTCGAGTTCGGGAATCCACCTCTCCAGCTCCTCAATCCAAGGGTATTTCAGAGACGAAGGCACCACGATCAGCAGAGGCCACTCCTGCTTGAAGATATACGCCACCGAAATGGCCTGGATCGTCTTTCCCAAACCCATCTGATGACGCAAGCGCACAGTGATTAGTGAACTCTGTAAAACCCAATCGAATTAGAGTCAAGAAAAGCAGAACGCTCTTACCTCATCTCCAATCATGCACCTGCAAAACAGAAATGAAAACTAATGAAGCACATTGAAATCAGTTCTCTCTGAATAATTACCCTCCGCATTACGTTTTTAATTCCTTCCCCAAACCGGTGTCCAGAGAGGCGCGTATTGATCCAGGCAATATTGTGAAAGCTGGTCTTCCTAGCCAGTGCACACTACTCAATATAATTTCTCGCACACCTTAACTCAACGACTAATTTTCGCGCTGGCATGGAAAAACTCAATCCCGAAGCAGAGGCGTGTGGAGCCCCGCTGCGGCGTACAGGGGTTTATTTAAAACGCCCATTCATTTAAGACCCCAATAACCAACTAACACAGGCCTTGAATCAATCAAGCTGCTCCCCCAAATGAAATTTACCCAGCATCCTGAGCTCAGCATGTTGTCGTGGAAGATATGGGCCACTTGAGCCCTAATCAATGTAGCAACACGACATTACAAAGATCCATAACGTACACTTTCGCAGTTTTTCTTTTTTAATTCCATGCTTCCGCCAGAAGCATTTATTATAGCACTTATTATAACCGTCAGATAAAAAACCACCATCTTACAACCCTTTGAATTAAACGAGCTGTTACTGTACTTCACGAGTCGGATGATATTTGAGAAGATTAATTGGCTGATAACTGTGTGAAACTGGCCAGAAGTGGGTAAATTGCCTACGAATGAACACATTCTATCTCCACCTCCTCTCTTTCTCAGTGTTTAGTGCATGACAAGTCCAACAAGATCTCCAGTTTTCTCAAACGCCACCTGAAGACGGCTGCAAAACAAATCTAGTGAAACAGCCCCCAGCATTGGTCTATGTCCTGGTGATCCCAGCGAGACGCTCCTGCTAGTGGTTAGTCAAATATCACCCGTATCTATTGTTTAAACACTGGATCCACTCATTAGAGGGGAGATGTTTCCTTCATTTCATCTGGCTTTTCTTTCTTTTTTTTTCTTTTTTAAGCAATGCCGATAGACACTGATCTTCTGCGGATTCTTTCAGGGGAAGAAATTTAATTGCTCATGCATCAGGCAATGTTCAAGGATTTACTGGGAACAAATGAAGCAGAGACATGCAGGGCCACAAAATGAAAGAGCTTTGTATCTTTTGTGTTTATTTGCTCTTTTCGGTTTATTATTAATGTGAATTCCAGCAACGCCTCGGTTGGCGGCCCCGTACTGGACGGCCGTTATAAACATGCTCCCTTGACAGCGGCACATTTAGCTAATGCTAATGCCATATTTGCATACGGTGTACAAGTACAGTTTGCTTTCTGAACAATAGTACATCCCTATGAAGGACAATGTACTGTAACTATTTTAGAAACAAATCTATCTTTTATACGAACAAAAAGTACTATGGGATAAGGTGATGATAAATACATATACTGCATGTGTGTATTCACTTATCAGTTATATTAGTATGGTTATGTATGTACACACAGAAAATATTTTATGAAAAAGGTAATATAACATTAGTGTAATATTAAAGTTAAAGATATCTACAAATATTTATGTAAATGTAACATTTTTAATTATCTATTTCAAACAAAAAGTTAAATGACTATCTACAGCTATTTATACAGTTATAAATTAAATGAGTTAAAACTGAAGTTAAAAAAACAGTAAACATATATTGCTCTACAATATATCTGTCTGTTTTTCTCTAAATATGACAAAAATAAGTATATAAATATTAATGCTTTAATATATAAACATAATAATAATAAATAACAATTTATTTATTATTACTTAAGTAAACGGCTCCATCTCTCTATATATATAAAATGATACATAATAATATTTATATATAAATATATAATAATGATAATAATAATAAATATAGTTATAAAATGTATTAATAATAATAATAATTATTATAATAATGAGTGTTAAAGTATTGGACTGTAACACTTAAGAAAAGCATTTTAATTTTCTCTCTATACATTTATATTAAAACATTAATATTTATTACATGAATACAGTAGTGATAATAAATGTTATAATATTTATTATTATTATCATCATTACTATTATTATTATTATTATTATTAACAAAAGCAACTATTAAGTAGTTATATTATTTATTTTTATTACTACTGTAGTGGTAGCAGTCAAAATAAATAATAATAATAATAATAATAATAATAATAATAATAATAATAATAAATGTTATAAAATATTAGTCTGTTTAAAAATGCTAAAAGTAACATTTTGGTAAAATAAATAATGGGTTAATATATTATATTGTATAATATTATATATATTTTATTTATTTTTATTTATTTATTTTGGAGTGGGAAATTACAGTCCAGAATCTCTATAGCAATTCTGTGTTTCAAAATAATAAAAAAACCTTTCTGTTCATTTTCAGGAAGAAAACCCACTAAAATAGCCACTATATATCAAAGTACAGCGGTATTAACGTCACTGTACCATGAAACGGCCCAAATACTTTTTAGCAAGGTAATAAGGCGTAGAAATAAGCTAATATAGCCATATTATATTTTGATCAGTATCGATAAGAGAATAAAGTGACCTCTTGAAATGTCTCAGAGCGACAGAGGCACAAATAAAGATAAAGAGGTGAGAGACAGATGGAGAGAGAGAAAAAAAAGAGAGACAGCTATGATGCCCTCTTCATCTTGTTTTCTCCTCTCTGACTGTGAAAGGATGATTAACAGCCTCTGTCCTGCCACTGGCTTTTTTTTTTCGCCTTCAAATTGTTGGAGCACTTGCTAGCACTGTGTAATGCGCTCTCACACGCCTCGAGTGCCTCTCAGGTGTGTGTGCGTGTGTGTGCGCTGCTTCTCCACACATTAATCACTGTTCTTTAAATAACGCCGCTTGCAGCCGACGCACCGCTGTGTCCTGAAGGAGGCCCCGTCTGATTTGCCTGTCAACAACACCATCAACTTAATTCTAGCACGTTTTCAAATGCTACCGTTACAGATCGCGAGGCTTCTTAATTTACTGTAATAAATAAAAAATCAAATATCAAATGAAAGCAAATGCAGAATAATATTTATATCAAATGCAGAAATAGTTAACATAAATTATACAAGTGCCAATAAATAATTAAAAATGTATAATTATTAAAAACTTTAAATACAACTTTTCTTTGTTTTAAAAAAAATCTTGGTCAGACTTATTTCTTGCCAATAATATACATTAGAGAGAGAGAGAGAGAGAGAGAGAGAAAGCAATTATTAAACAATTAAACTATATATTAAAATATTTCACATAATTTATATATATATATATATATAAATTTTATAATATAATATAAAATATTTATATAGAGTACATTAATATAAATATAAATGCAAACAGAAAATACCAAATTAATATTTATATATATATATATATACACATGTAATAAATTAATCATTTAAAATACAAATTTAAACAATATAAATCAAAGAAATAAAGATATTTTAATGTATAAATAAATATATGAATATTATTAATATAACACAAATATATTGTTTAAAAATATATTGCTTTATAACGCACATTTCCACAACAGAATCACAACGGTTAAACAAATCCACAAAATATAAATACATTAATAAAAACTATAAATATTAATAGAAATACTGTACATTAATGTATATAAAATTTAATAAATTACTTGACAAGCAGTTTTGTATCCTGTTGATATATTTTCTATATTGAATATTATCATAAGATGCCTGATCACAATTGTGAAAATGATACAAATAAAATCAAAGTATAAATAAAACAATATTTATATAAAATACATTAATTTGGAAAATAAATTTAAAAACACCCTCAATATTTTAAGTTGCCCCTGACATGAAAGCCAGCGATAGCGAAGACGACTGAATTGCACTAAATCGCTTTGTTATTTCACTTTCGTTACAAGCTTAATATTGAATAATCTCTTAATCTTCCTCCATGCCTTGATTTGCACCTCTGATGCAATTATAAGCATCCGTACAGTATCCCTTCTTCACAGCCTTCCATCTGGGATCAATAGCTATCGATCGTCTCGGCCACAACGCTCGATGCGGAGACAGAGATAGTTTAGCTCCTGTGTGTCACATGGAGGCTCACTGTGTAGCGCTTTGATTGGTGGGTTAGGGTTCAGGGCTCATTAAACCACAGTAATTGTGTCAGCACGGCGTATGCTAATCCACCCTCGCGTAGCATTTCATCATCCGTATATGATGAATTAGCATTTAGTCGTAGTCCATACGCTGGTGCATTATAGCTTTATTAGCAGCTTTAATGTGGCATGCGGGTGTCGCTTGATAAACGTGGGTTTCTAGCCCACATAGAACTAAATTAGCATCATGCTAACTGGCTAGCTGCTCTGTGGAAACACAAAACTTGAAACCTAAAACAAGATAATGTATACTATAACAGATTAGCTAGTATAGATGACCTATACTACTGTAGAAATGCTTTTTGTACTTTTGTGAATACCTAATGTTACTATAGTAAAACTGTGGTAAAATTTAGCATTAGCCATCACAGTACACAAAAAAATTACACTAAACATATTTTTAGACTACTAAAGAAAAGGTTAGTCTAAAATTCACAAAAACAATGTTTCTAATTCATGAGTAGAAGTTATCCTACTGAAATAATTCATTTTTACGGTAAAACTGGTGAAAATTAGCATTAGCCATCAAACTGAACAACAATGAACCTTTTTACATTGCTAAAAAAAAAAAAGAAACCAGCAACATGTTGCTATGGAGTTGTCAAGCCCATTCTTAATTCTTTTTGATCTTTTCTGTTTTCACTTTTATGAATACCATTTACCGTACTGTTACTACAGTAAGACTGTGGCAAAACTTAGCATTATACTGAAATAAATTTAGTTTAAAACTTGCAAAAACGATGCTAACATTTATATGCTTTTATAAAGATGTTTTGAAAGGTTGCTAAGGTGTTTTGCATGGTTGCTAGGTGCTTATTTGGTGATCAGCTCAGTGTTATACTACTGGAATACTTTGTTTGTACTTTTATGAACGCCTTTACCTTAACGTTATTCCAGTAAAACTTAGCATTAGCCACCAAAACAAACAAGTACATTTAATCTTTTTTCCCCATTTCTCAAGAAAAAAAGTGAAATTATGCTAACATGTTGTTATGGTGTTGTAGTGGGGTTTTTTTTATTATCCTTTTGTACTTTTATGAATACCTTTACCTTAATGTTACTATGGTAAAAATGTGGTAAAACTAAGCATTAGCCTAATTTTTTTACTCTTTTTTTTAAATACTATTTTTATAAACACTTCTTAGTCCCAGAATAGTTGTTAAGGTGTTTTAGGTGGTTGCTAAGTGCTTGCTTTTTATAATATTTAGATCTTTTTTGTTCATTTTACTTGATAAAAATGATATATGCTTAGAAAATCAATCGAATAAATAAAGCAAAAAGCAGTTTGAATGAGATCCCAAATTAACTTACTGCGATTTTACAGTAGCAACAATAACAGAGTAAGTTATTTTATAGGAAACTGTGGTTATACAAATCCTTTATAATCTGCAGCATTAGATATAACACTTCAAGACTCCAGTACGGTTTTATGAAGTAATGGCTGCCGTTCACCTTTTGTGCTTTCGAGATATGAAAGCAACCGCGGATATCTATCTTCTCGACTGGTAACAAGCCGCTGATGAAATCTTGCTATAAGTAGCACAGTGCAGCTTAAAACACTGCATCATCTGAGCAAGTATCGTGTCTCAGTGTGTGGTTTGGCTCCGCTGTAACCCAAAAAAAAAAAGCAATTCTGCTTCAGGGGGATTATTGAATTGCAGAGACAGAGAGGTGGGAGATAAAGAGAGAGAAAAAACGGAAATGGATGCTTTAGAAAACACAGAGTGGTTGTATTCTATTACATGAGAGGCACATCTACTCCAACCGCAAGGTAAAGATTTACGCGATTAAACGAAACAAACACGTAAACAAACACAAACACCACTAAATACTTCCCTGCCGCGGTTTGCTGAGGTATCTCTTGCGGCCATAACTGTACGACATATCTGTAGTGTTGCGCCATCAAAGATGGAGACAACCTAAGTCTGAAAAGAGACTATTTTGCAAATTTCTGAATGAAGCAAGAATGTTCAAGTAATTGGTGTGGAGGAAGATAACGAGGTATAATCTGACAAACTTTGACATTTGCTGAGAATTAATAAATAAATAAAAGAATGTGCCAATTATGTCAACTTTAGCAACAATTTCTGCAACTATTGTTTGAGCACCACAGCTCAGCGAGTCAAGAGCACTTGTGCTAACCACTGTGAAGACAATACTTGCCTTATCTCTTTGGGTTTAACAACCTTATAGTGGAAACATTGAAAAACAGGTTGTTCGCAATTTGCACGCAAACCAACTTGCGATCAACTTTTTGGCGGATTTATGAATGAAACAAGATGTTCCAGTAATTGGTGTGAAGGAAGATAACGAAGTATGATCTGACCTTAAACCTCGCAATTGGTGACAAACAAAAATGCTTAAAACGAATGTGGCAACATTCAGTCAACTTAAAATAAACGCTAGAAAATTTCCGCTCGTTAATTTACTAAATTAACAACATTGATGATCTAAAATAGTATGTTACTGAGATTTCAATAGTAAAGTCTGTCAAGCATATTCTGAAACTTACTTGAATGAGATCCCAAATTAATTTACGATGCTTTTATAGTACACTATATTACCAAAAGTTTTCGCTCACCCATTCAAATGATCAGAATCAGGTGTGCTAATCACTTGGCCTGGC
>JAUCNO010000460.1:405373-420160 GCA_032353835.1 Enteromius viviparus
TAATCACATATCATTACATGTATTTGTGCTCAATATAATACAATATAATACATATAATTTTTACTTTATTTTTGCAGGCTAGTTTTTAATGCAATAACATGCTAAAGACAGACATTTGCATTTTGAATGCCAATATCAGGGACATATTTTTTGAATGCCAATAAGATTTTGCTTTGTTTTCTGCACTGATGTTTACAGGTGTTTTTATGGTAGAAAGAACAGAGAGCTCCTGAAGAAAACAGGATATCAGAAAAACAGTTTTTGGGCGAAAGGAAATACGTTCTATCAAAGTCCCATTTGCAATAGTGGGTGGGGGGGATCCAGTGATCCAACCTCACATATGGGATTGGAGCATTTTGGTGCTACGCCCCTGCACACCGTGAACACACAGAGCACAGAGCAGTGGGCAGTCAGTGCTGCGGCGCCTTGCTCAAGGGTCTCACCTCAGTCGTGGTATTGAAGGTGGAGAGAAGGTGGAGATTCACTAACTCCACCCACAATCCCTGCCGGACCTAGGACTCGAACCCTCAACCTTTGGGTTACAAGCCCAACTCCCTATACATTTTTCTCTGTGATTTACTACCTACTGCATAGCGTTGCCCTGGGGCAAAAAAAATACAATCTACTAAGGGGGTGGTGGGGGGGGGGGGGTGATAATTAGTAAATTTGTAATCTTAAATCTTTCATAAAATTAGATTCAATATTTTTTTGAGTGCAAAAACATAATTCATGCAGTAGAGGGATAATAACAATATTTTATATTAATATTAATATATATTATAATTTATATTACAGTATAAAAATGACGTTTTAACAAATTTAACTAATCTGCCGTTTGCGTGACGTGAGTTTTTTTCTCAGTTCCCGCTCTTTGGATGTTGGTTCACGCTGTGGTGAGGTAAGCGTCTCTTTCAGCTCCGTCAGATTTTAAACTATTTAGTTAACTATTTATGATGCTAACATTATTAGTTAAGTAAAATTATTCCTCATGATAGGTAGACGTGATATTAATGTGAGTTAGAGTTACTTCGAGTTTGCTTCGTGTCCCTATGACTACGTAATCATAAGCTGTTAACAGATGTTAGGCTAATTTAAACAAGCGCGAGGACATTTATGTGAAATATATATCATTAACAGCTGTTGTTCTGTCAGTGTTTGTCCTTAGAATCACGTTGTTGTCATTATTTTAAGAAGTTAATACTGATGGCTAGTATGTTTCCCCCCCCCCCACATTCACGAATTGGATCTATAAGAGAGCAAGATTTACAGCTTCGTTTTATGCTTTTGCTGGAGAAACAACTTTGCAGATTAATTTGTGAACTTCACTCTATTTGCTGTAACCTGCACCAAAGAGTATAGAAGCACCTGCACATCACCTGCCAGCGAAGATACTGCAGGTAAGTCTTGCAAACAAAATGAAGCTTTGTTTACTGTTGCTTGTGGTAATTTTTTTTCTCCTGTTATCCAAATCTGACATGTTTTTATACCGCCAAAGCCAGTGAGAACATAGCTTTGCTGCCAATCATGTCAGAGTGTCCTCCTGCAAAAAAGGATTATTTATGAACCTAGTGGACAAGTGATGACCCAGAGACAGATGCTGGACCTTCTAAATACGATGGATGCATGTAAAACTGGCATGAAAGCAAATTAAGGTCTCTCCAGTCGACCCGGTTAAAAAGCGCCCGTCTCTGGAGTTCTTATTAATCCTCTCAAAGAGCACGATGACACTCTTATCAGTGACAAACGGCTGCAGCTCCTAATTGTGCCACGAGATCTGACAGGATAAATTGGCACAAGGGCAGAAACTCCTGACAGTGGCATTATGGGAAATGAATAGTAACTCATTTTCAGTGAGCGAGTACCAGTGTGATGAACTCAAAGAGGCATGTAGGGTACTTACATTTTCACAGTTTCAGATGATCTGAAAAATTAAGTGACACAGCTAATGGGATAATACTTTATGGGAACGTAGCACATATCAGGTGACAAGGATGTTAGTGTCAGTCTGCTCAATTATTTAGACGTATCCATCACAAAGTATAAAGCACGCTAAGCCTGTTGTTCAACAATTTGTATCACGGGGCTACCATAGTACTCCTATTAGTTGTGCCTGAATTATTACATGAAATTAGTATATTATTAGCCAAAAAAGCATGCACTACACACACGGTGGATAGCACACCATCCAGTTACCCTTAGCATTTTTAGTATTGTACCGTTTATTGTATTTTTATTATTAAAGACTTAAGTGCCCTCTAGAAGCTTGTGTTCTGCCAGTGAACATCACTTTATTGAGGCATCCCAAAGAGTCATGCATTAAATGTTCCCTTCCTGGCGGAACGACCTGCCCGAGTCCTTAGCCATCTTCAAGAAACGGCTGAAAACACATCTCTTCCATCTTTATTTGACCCTCTAACTCTAGCACTCTCTATTCTATATAGAGATATTGCTCTTTTATTGGTTTTGTATGCCTCTGTTGTTATTTGTATGTTGCTTTGCAACTTGCTATGATTGTAGGTGCACAACATCTATGCATACAGTTTAGTATGGATAGTTTGCAAATTGGGACAGTGTTAGAGGGATATTGGTTCTAAACCCTGAACCAATTGGGGATTCACAAGCAGCAGCTGTGCCGAATCAAGACTAAATGCTTCTTTCCAAATGCATATGTTTGATGCGTTCGGAGGACAAGGAACGTCTCAAAGGCACTAGTGTTGCACTACAAGATCCTCATCAGAATGCACTGCCGGTTGGGTTGCGCTGCCTAAAGTCGTTGGCAGTTTTCCCCGCATCTGCCAGAGAGGCTCGCACATCAGCACAGAGACGACAGAAGGAAATGACATTCATCAGTCATTTGCGATGTCCCTCGCTTCCTTTAAACATGCTAGGCTCGATCGAAAGCCTGCGGGTGACTTTGGACAATGCTGTCCAGTTAGACGTGAACCGCTATTTATATTTAATCGTGGTTTTGATGCCAGTAGGCTACTTTAACGTACATTTTCCTGAGTAGAGTCGGGTCGGATGTCCTCCGACGATCTTGATGGATGTCTTATGCTTGGATTTTCTCTTATTCCTCCTGGGCTTGATCTTTCGGCTCATGCGCTCATGTCCTGTATCCTGATACCGTCTGATGCCCATGAACACCCCCATCATCTTTCATCTCACTCTTTCTACTTTCCATAATGCAGGTTCAAAATTAATTCTACCTGCTGTTTGCATTCATGAATAGTTCAGAGGTAAGTGAACAGAAAGGCTGGAAATCGGGAGCCACTTGTAATTCAGAACCATTTTTGTCTATTTATTTTTTATTTTTATAATACTGCAGCTGAATAATTTCTATGACATCCAGTTCGGTCCAAGTCTGCTTTCTTTTGTTGATGGAAATTAAAAATGCTAAAACACTTCATATTCCAATCTCTGAAGTTAAACATGAACAATCCTGACATCCAACTGTAAACCTGAACGAAATAACAATGAGACATTTGTAAAATTCTGAATGATATTTATTATACCTTCATAGATAAATAGAACAGCCTATTATCTGCCGACTGCTCTATCAGGCAATATGTATGTTTGTAAAAAACAAAAAAAAAACAAAAGGAAAGAATAAGAGTACTAATGAATGAGTTGATTATCATGATAACACTGATAAGAATATTTGATCATTCTTTAACATCACCTTTACATATCGGTGGTCTTGTTTGTGCTTTGATATGAAGTTTGCGACATTAACAAATACGTCTCTGCGTGTACAGAATTGAAATGAACAGTAAGCCGTTAAATGCACAGTTCATAACGAAATTCAAATAAAGACAGTCTCACACGAACAAATACACACACATACATACACACAACTACAACAGTTTGCGGTTCTGACTGGTGTGCTGTACGAGGGATCCGTCTGGTCCACCCAGCGATACAAACTCTTTGGTTTGTTACATTCCTGATCCTGGAAACACTTTCATCCAGAAGCAGACCAGCAACGTCGCGCAAATGATGAACAGTTCGTCACAAACATTCATGCTCAGTCACACCTTCATGCACACATAAACAATCATGTATTCATACATTAGCCCTAAAAAAAAATGGACACTTTAACTGCCCGAGGACCCGTTTACACTTGATCCGTTTTCTCTGATTGGATATCATTATGCATCAACATGTGTTCCAAAGATCAACAAAGGTCTTAAGGTTTGGAACAACATAAGGGTGAGTAATTAATGACAACATTTTCCATTTTCAAGTGCTTTCAGCAACCAGATGCATTCACACTTGAAGCATTTTGGGGGGCATTTCCAATGGGTCTTTCCAAGATAAGATAACTATCCGATCAGCGAAAATGCCAGGTGTAAACAGCACTCGAATGTCATTTTGTCAGTCACAACATATCAATGCAGTGACAAAACATTTGACAAAAACGCTGTTTGTTGCAGTAGTTTTAAAAATGATAAACAGATGTCATAGATCCATTAAAAAACCCGCCATAACAATCCTGCAGCATTTTTGATGTGCAATCCAATGCAACATATATTTTTTGACACATTTAAAAGAATAATTTAAGTGTCCAAATACCTTTTGGGGCCACTGTATAAATTTGGAGACTTCCCATTCCCATTTATTGTTGTTCAAATATGCTAATTATACAACAGCCTAATTCTAAACTTAAAATAAACCTTTTTGGCATTTTTTAAAAAAATATGACCAATATCACTTTGAATACTTGTAGAGAGGTTCTGACAAGGTGCTTTTATCAGCTTGCTATTCTTCTGGGGTCACTGGGAAACCTCACCCCCCACAAAAACAGCAAAACCTGCACACGCGCATATACACAGAAAAACAAACTTTACACCATCTTCCAACACTTGTATATAATTGAGGCAAAATTGGCGATAGTAATAATGATATCTAAATAAAACTAAAAACATGCACATGACGACCAGCATGCATTTACAAGATGTAACATAATGTCATATGGGACCTGAACCCTCCAGCACCCCCAAAACCGGCCTTTGACGCTTGTAATGGTCACCATGTTCAGGTAGTTACATTCTCGTGAGATACACTGAGGCTGAGTAGATCCGGCAGATGGGACTAATGAGGTTACATACAGTGAATAAGCGCTATATATATCTACTGACCTACGTAAGCCACTGGTCTTAAGACAGTTTAGAGCCGCCACTATGTACACAAAAGGCATCAGGGTCCAGCTGCGGAAAGCAATTCGATGTCCAAGTCACGTATTGTGTAATTTCTTAGGCTTCAAGGAGTTTCGTTTTCGAGGCAGTATTTCCTTGAAATGTTCAAAAAACATCAAAAGTTTTCCATGGAACGCGTTAGTGAAAATATACTTTGTTGCTCGGTACCGTTCCTCCGATGTCTGGATGTATCTCAAGACATGGTGGTTTTCCAGTGTGTGGCAGATTCAGAAGGTTGTTCTGTAATGTCCGGGTGTGAATGGGGTCCGCTTTGGTTGTTCTCTGTCAGGCAGGCCGCTCTTGCTTTACGCTCAACAGGTGAAGTCTTCGAAGTTGCTCTGGCCAGGATGGTGAGGTAGCATGTTGGCTGGGTAGGTTGACGGGGTACGAAGGTTTTCACAGGGAGCCTGAGAGGAAAGAGAGACAGTCAGAAACTGCAGAGTGTAAAATGAATACTGCCTAGATTTAGGCTATTAGGCAACAGCATGTCAAACATTGCACAATATGAAGCAGTAACAGTCATGGTGTGCATGTGAATTTAGCGAGTGGCATAGATTTATCACCCTCAGAGAATACAATGTTTGTCATTCTAATCGAATGATAACTCAAGATGATGCTAAAAAACACCTGATAAAACTACTATTTCTGGCAATGGAAGATCAAGCTGAGCATGTTGCATTGTGGGATACAGCATCCCAATTCAGTATTCTCTGTTGTATCGGCATATATAATATAGTTGGTCTTCCGCTTAAAAAATGGCATACATACTAAATGCTGTAGACACGAGTGTGAGTATTATGCAAGTAGACTATACTATTCTGAATATAGTCTATTATTGGCAAGTGTGTGTTTAGCAGCCAGCACAGATACTGGTGTGATAGTTACTGACGTGACGCTGCACATCGTCCAAGCTGAGAACGGCTCCTCGTTCGTTGTTGTTGCTGCGCTGGTGTTTCTTCTTGGCACAACGACACAGTTTGTACTTGATCACCTTCAAAGACATAAAACAAACCCACATGTAAAACCTGCTGTTCACGTCAAGCTATGAATGGTCGTGTGGAGAACTTTTTGGAAGATTTGAATGTTCTAGCAAAAATTACTTGGCAATATGTGTTGCGTAAAGATAACGAAGGAAAAAAACATCCATCGTGAGATTAGTATGGCAGACATGGATGCGTGGAACTGAAATCTTGGGGGTTTGTAGATGTGAGACTAGCCAAGTCCTATTTGCATCCCAAGTAAAGCACACATTCAGAAAACTTCCAGGAACTCGACATTTGCTTCCGTCCCCAATGCCAGAGATTGACAGAAACAATATGAAGTACTAGATCTGAACTCGTAACTGGGGCATTTCCCCCAGATTCCCAAGTGGGCCTGCTGACACAAACAACAACAAGATGGATGGATGATGTATTGTTTGTTACTGGCTTTTGGCTGTCATGTACCAGAAGTCGGTTTAAACCAGCCAGATTACGCAAACACAAGTCCTGGAACTGACAGTATTTGTGTCTCATTTCCTGCAAATGACGCCAGCTTCCACCTGCCATATCTGACAGCCTGTCTTCCATCTGTGTCCTAATGTCACGGGCAATACTCAGAGCCTGCTGTTGGGTCTGAACCACACTCTAGAGGCTTTTCACGTGCAAGTCA
The DNA here is from genome assembly GCA_032353835.1 of Enteromius viviparus. Lineage (NCBI taxonomy): Eukaryota > Metazoa > Chordata > Actinopteri > Cypriniformes > Cyprinidae > Enteromius > Enteromius viviparus. The sequence goes on from JAUCNO010000460.1 coordinate 412,219, forward strand.
GTTTATCAAAATTAGTGCATGGCTAGATTTATTTATATTTTCCAAAAGAATAGTTTTGGGTACAGAACCCCTAAATAAAATGAAGGGGAAGTTCTTCATGCAAAATCTAAGAAGACTTGCCCAGGCCTTGGTCACTACCTTCAGGTTCTCCTACAAGGTTTGTACATAACATATCTGTGTGTCAAAATGTGTGATTTTGGTCTAAATAAAACAAGCATACTGGGTGGTTTCATATTTTCTCTACTTTCATATCTTTCTGACAAAGGCTACAAGATATCCAATTTCTCTATTGGCAATGATAAGACTACACTGTGCACAACTCATACATACAACCATTTTAGCATGGATGGAGAAAATCTTCATTAACCTGCATTGAAATTCTGCTATACATCTCCTTTTGCATTCTACTGAAAAAAAAGAGGTTTTGGAATGACATTTTGGTAAGTCAGTTATGGCAGATTTTTCATTCTTGGTTGAACTCACATCCTATTATATGTGCTTTTGTTATCTTTCAGCAGAAACCCTTTGAGTGCCTTGAATTTGAAATGCCGTTGCTTTTGTTTTTCAAAGGCTCATATGAGTCTGTTGAGCAGAGGAGCAAGTCAGCACTTCCTGTAAAAGATCACGTGATCCACTATCAATCACTGCCATACAGAGATACCCAAGGAGCATCTGAGAACAGGCAAGAAAAATAGCTCTCCTGGCATCGCTCCCCTGTTTTAAAAGTCGTATGTTTTAATGCATGATAAGATTGGATGTTTCGCAATATAACATTATGCAAAATCACTAGTATTGGGACTTGCATCTTTTCAACATTTAAAAAAAATTAAAAAAAGTGGCCATATGGTTAAATGCATAAAGATATACACTGAACATTTTCAATAAGGGGAATTATATTGCAATATTTTAAACAACTTCGCCCACCCAAGAGTGTAATACTTCTGCAGATGAGACCAATGGTTATCAGTAATATTCAACATAAGATCTGAGGACAATATTTTAAGCAGAAGTTATGTTGATTAAGATGCTAATGACAGAGTGTGTGCATGCACACTGAAATGATTTCTTCATAATGCCTGAAGCATTGCATCTGCCAACAACACTGAGTCCTCGGCTTGCTTTGAATAAGGTTCTAGTAGTTTGCTTCTGCACTGTTCTGCTTGCTTGCCTGCTGGATTGCCTATTATCACATCTGATGACAATTTTCCCAATCAAGTGACAATTCCACTCTTTGCCTTCAGGTATTGATATCTTGAAAGCAATCACATCCTGAGCCAAGGCTTGAAAAGTAATCATATATTTACACTCCATTCAGAAGCGTACTGTGGCAAAGGGTCCCGAGTGGAAGGAAGCTCCAACGCTAAGAGAGCACAGCTTTTGTGAAGGTCATACCAAACACAATTACGGGAGAAAGGAGAATATGTGCCATTTTGAGTGACAGAAATTTCCACAGCTGTCGAGTTTCAAGGTAATTATCTCTGAAGGGTCTTTAATACATGGAGAAAAGAAGAAATAACAGCTGCAGGCTTGGATTTGAATTGGGAAGGTCTTACCTCATACAGGTAGTCAAAGAGCTCCAGGATGGTTAAGATACTGGCACCGATGAACAGTCCCATCTGCCCACCAATGTCACCTGAAATAGTTCAGTCTAGTAATTAGCCACATGATCGAACAAACAAGTTTTGCAATATATCGTGCATAGATGGATTGTAAACGTACAAGCTGCTGTTTGTAATTATTTTTTTATGCTTGACAACTTGATCTTTATGTTCTCAGTCATTTTAAGTTAGTTTGACCTTCTAAAAAGTGAAACACTGTGACTTCATTTGGGAAAGCAATTAATAGTAAAAGAACACATGGAAATACCAAGGCATAAAATCATTTCAAGGCTTGTGAATTCATCTCGACATCCCAAAAAATACCAGCTCACCAAGAAGGCCGGCTAACTCGTAGGCTTTCTTCTGCTCTATGGTCTCGTAGTTCAGGGCTTCGAAGAAGATGTCCAGCACCAGGATGTTTTCTCTAAAGAGCACAACAGAAAGGAAAGGTGATTCCCAAAGTGCTTTTCCTTCCACAGACCACCCCATCTTTTACACCATCTTCCAAGCATCGATCCACAATCTCTGCCAATTTCACAGCATTTCATTCTCTAATCTTCCACTGCTGTAGGCACATGGTTGGAGTCGATCCAGCAGAGACCTCGGGCCATTTTAGACACAGCTGGAGTTGATTCTGAGTGTATCTGTTATGTTTTTTGCACATCAAGTAGTGGCACTTTACACTTTATATCATATTGCTATAATTTACTTAACTTCTTAAAAAATAAATTGAGTTTTTAATAAGAACACTCCTACACATTCACCGCATATAGTGTGAAAGTTTAATTTTCCTGGTCCGCTCTGAATGCATATTAAATGTTTAATTAAGCTACAGGCGACAGCTGCAGTTATTTTATGAGTGTTTGCCCAAGCTTTTCAAAGCTACCTAGAAGCCAAAAACACTAAAAAGGTTAGCCTTAATGATTCTTTTGAAGCAGGTTTATCGAAGAATGGTAATGAGCTGCTACTTTAAAACCAAGTATTAAAAAATATTTAAAAAAATCACCATCTTCCTCTTTTAAAACCTCGACATTACATCATCTGGGTTTGAAACATAACCATTTCTGCTTTAGATTAATGCACAACACTATTACTGTCAAATATGAGGGTGAGGGTTATTTGGTGACGGCAACATTAAATGTGATTCATTTCCTAAATATAAGAAACTATGACAGAGATCTGATTTTGAGCCTTTTCACTGGATAGTCATCAATATCTTTGGGAACAAGCAGAAAACTAAGCCATTCAGCCATTGCGTTCAGAAGATTAAATTCTCCCAAGTTCTTCAGTAACTTCTCTTTCCCTGTTCTGAATGTAAAATACTGCAAATAATTTACAATTGTTCCACTTGACTTCTCTTCTCATTTTCTAAATGCAAAATACTGCAAATAATAGTTCTTCTCCATTTAGTTCATGCAAATATAAGAAAACGGTTTCATGAAATATGGATCGTCACTGTTTCGTGCTGTTAGGCGGCTGTATTCATTTCACAAATTAAAGTTTAAGTCAACATGGAACATCACAACCAATTCCAACAAGCACAACGAGTCATTTTATTTAGATAAATTTAGAAATCTCACTTTACAATGCGTGCATAATTATTAGGCTTCAGAAAACATGTGATAGGTTAGTTTTCCAGTCATTTTAACATGTGTCTTTTCTTCTTTACCTGTTTTTTCTCTGGCTATGCTGACCCAATGAGCAATTCACTGTCCAATGGTCATGCCTTAAATTTGCAAATTCTAGTGTTGCAGTATTATTGCATCCTTCTCATGGTCATTAATAATTTTTGACTTTCAGTCTGAATAAAATCTCTTTTTTGGAACATTTTTTCTGTAAAAGAAAACCTGCCTAAAAATTCACACCTGAATATAAGGACTTTTACCAAGCAAACTAAGAACAGCAACTTTCTTGACCTCTCTCTGTAAATTTAATAAGGATGCATGTTGTTCCAGATGGCTGCGGATGTGAAGACATTTCTTGACATTTCTTAGCGTGTTTGTCAAAGCAGTGATGTGTTACATGTCTGCTATGCTGTTGTCTGGTCTTGAAGCTGTTCAGATGATTGGCTCTCTGGATCTTACATGAGGGCAGACAAAGATCCTGGCTAATTACTGATGAGGCACTAAACAGCTGCCAATCTGGACAATTAAACAAGCAGGGCATGACAAACAACCACAAATTACAAAGTTGTTAAATTTGCCAATTTAGTTTGTGATTTACTGTGGTTTATGCTTAAAACATAACCTCACAAAAAAGAAAAACCTTTGGAAACTGCAAGAAATATCCTAGCAATTAAGTCGCCACAAACGTCACATTTTCAGAGATATATAGTGCAACGTGACCAAAAAAGTATAAATGGCAAAAATGATTTTGCACCAGAGACGAGCAACATTTAAGTGAAACTCACGCAATGTACTGCTCTGTCTTGTTGAACTTCTTGGCCAGGTATTTGGCAGAGGCTTTGCTGGGGATTTTGACGAAGGACAACTCTTTGCCGTAGCGCGTCATGTTGCAGGGCGTTTCGCAAACACAGTAGTCATTGTCTCTTTCCACCAGAAAATCTAGAGCCAGACAAAAAGGTAGAACATTTCTCTTAGCCTCAAAAATCCTGGCTGGAAAAACAATGGGACAGATGATGAAGTATAAAAAGGCCTGGGGAAGTGGGTGGTGAGGTTAGAAGGGGTCATAAATCAAGCTTTCCCATCATGGCCTCAGGTTCAGACATCAGTAATGAGGAGCGGATGGGTTCAGAGAGAAAAACTGGCCTCTAGACTGAAACGTTTCAACAAGAGGAGGCAAATTTCTCACCTAGAGCCGGATCTGCACATTCCTTATACTGTTCTGGAGTGCAATATGGAGCATCTCCTAAAGACACAGAAACATAGCCTATATAAGCAAAGAGGACTTCCAGGATAATCTACAGTACAGTGCAATTTTATATATATTCCAAAAAATGTATCAATTAGGCAGTATGTCAAGTACATGGCCATAAAAATGAAATTATAATCTTCAAGCAAAACAGTTACAGTTTCTAAAACTATCCATTTAAATGAAGTATATACAGTACAGTAGTATTTGTGTGCTGTCTTTAATTTATGCTGATGTCAATAAATAGAGACAAAAGGATTTTTGTGACTTTATTACAGTAATGAGAATCTAATGAGAAACATCATTAAGAATAATGAGAATTACAAACAAACCCTAAGGTGAAATGCCCACGCTCATTAAAGTGATGCGAAATGTGTTTAATTGTGATGCAAATAATAGTTACTACACAAAATATCCCCCGTTTTCTTCATGCATAATGCACCTTCTTATTATCTTATTAATAAGAGCTGAATGTATTTTTGTGCAAGTTTTAAGAAAAGCGTGAGGATAAAGAACAAAAGATGTGCCGCGGGGAGAGAAGAACACAATGTTCTGGCTAAAGGTGAAATGAAACGGCCTCTGCCTGTCTGTTAATTAAAACGTGTCGCCGTCCATCACGCTGTTGTTATCAGCTCTGAACATCTCCTCAAAAATCAGATTTCCTCTTTAATTAATTGTATTTATTCAGGCCCTGAAGTTTCCTTGAATAGCTCAAGGACTCGTGCAGTGAGAGAAAGAGTGCGTACAATGGACGAGACGCTGAACGGAAAAACATGTCTAGACCGCGGAAGCCAGTGATCTGACAATATTAGAACGCTCTTGTAATAATTAACTACTTTGCTTATTAACGAGGCTCTATTAAAATCAATAAAGTTGGCTTCAAATCTTGAGTTATAATGTGATGTTCCTGTAGTCTGCATGCAGCGAAGACAGCGTTGTGTATTATAACCAGAGCACTCCCCAGTTTTGTCAATATACAGTATCCCTGTTTGACGCAGCTCGGATCTAGTTAATGACAAAGTCTTTAGAGATGATCAGAGGGCTGGATTTTAAACAGACGTACAGAACTCAGTGGGGTGCTGGATCCTAGCAGGGCTGCAGAAAATTAAGGTTTTCTAACTTGATCAGCTTAAAATCCTCTTACTTTCACTAAGCCAAAAACTGGCGACTAGAATTTCAGCAAGACGACGTGCAAAACAGCTTTAGGGGCACGGCGAGGATTTCAAAGGGCTTAAAAAGCAACAGCTTGAAAACATTTCATTCTGAAAAGGAATAACAAACCACAAACATAAGCAATTAATTTGTTCATTTATTAACTAACTGCTGGGCAGAACATACTAAACTAGAACAGACACTTAAAAGAGATGATACTGTGGGAAATTAGATTCTCACAAACTTGTTTCATTACAGCTACTTATTTAATATTTTAGTGTGTTTAATTGAGAATTAGGCTACATAATAAAATCAAAATGATGAACTGTTGGTGTTCAGAAGAGAATAGCATAGATAGATTTATAGCATTGCAAACACCATATATCTGGTTCTGCTGATACGTTACACTGTGTGTGTGTGTGTTTACCAGGCATGTGCACCATGCGGCAATTGCAATTCTCCACCAGATATCGTGTCTCACAGTCGATGCGGCAGGCGGTGATACTGTATGAGCTGAAGAAATCAGAATCCATGGGTGTTGCCTTACAGTCCCCCCATGGAGGAGGGAGATACGTCAGCTACAAGACAGAAAGACAGCAATAGTATCTTGTTAAGTCTCTTCTGCAAATTGATTACAAATAGGGCTGAGGGATATAATTATCAATATATCAATATAAATGGAGCGGCAGTTAATACACAGAGTCGTAGATCACTGACAAGCTATTCAATACCGGTTTCAGTATCGCAAATGAATCACCTGCGAAACTGAACGTGATATTGCATAGCTTGTCGTGATCTACGACTCGGTGTATTCACTGTCGCACCATTGGAAAACAAGTGATGGAGATTAGATGGGCGTAAACATTTCTGCAGGTGATTTTATAACAACATACAAATTAAATATAAAAAAATCCATATACCAAGCACAGCGGAAATTATGGTAGTTGCAAATAAAACAAAGAAATAAAAAAGCCACAGTATGCTGATAAGAAACGGAGGCCAAAAAAAATGAAAGGTTGCAAGACGTTTTGATAGAGTTGGTATAACATGACTCCTAATTAGGGGTTCGAAGTAGTCTTTTATTTCCTGAAGTAAAGAAAAAAAAACAACATGGCTTAGCAAACTACATCTTCATATAATTTATTCTTTTTGCATTCCAAATAAATTAATTTGTGTGAAAAAATCTACAAACAATTTCTTCCTGGGGGACAGCAATATATTTTTGCGTGACATTAACAAATGTCAACAAAAACGCTGAATGAAGGATGCTGTGAGTTGTTTTGTTGTGTCGTGGGTTTCGTGATGGCGGACATAGATTGTAAACGTACAATTGACTCAACTGCAAGAGCAAAAAGTTTTTTTTTGACAACTTGCAATGTCTTCACTGCATATGTCTTAAGACCACGTTGACATGGCTTTTCAAAAAATGATGGGTTGTTTCGCGTGCGTTTGACCAACAGTTCCTATAGAACGGTTTTAGAACCTACTATGAAGTAGGAGCTAATTTAGTTTCTTCAACTGAAACCGTTTGTACTTCAAGTGGTGCAAACACGGCAAAAAAATTGCGTAGTTCCACGATTAAGGTCTTTATTTCAAACACAAAATAGTTCACGCTTTCTTTTTTAAAGTAAAATTATGGTGCAAATACTAGTCATTCGACGAGCGCGAACATTACTAATTCCATTTCATATATATTAGGAAACTCCTAGAAATGCATATTTAATATGGTTAGATGCAAAAATAACTGCCCATGCCTTGTTATTGCTAATTTGTCACTGCATGTCTTTGGTAAAAGCTGACCGTAATATTTAAATGCCAAATTTTTTGCGCTGCCACAAGCTGTCATTAAATTATGGGCTAGTTCTACTAAGCAGAAATAGGAATTTGTACGAAGGTATGTCCGCATCTCTCTCAAGCTGAATTATTTAGTACAAATGCAATGCTGCAGTCAACCAAACAAAGTAACTTAAAAGGCTGCATAATGTTTCTGAATATATTTCGGAACAGCCTTTTGCAAAAAGTCTATTTGGCACATCACTAGGTTTTGGACAACGCTATAATCCCTGAAGACACCTCACTATCAGTTTGAGAAATGCATGCACACGTACTCCATAAACAGTGCTGCATATGCACTAAAATACACACAAACACAAGCTCCAGAGACAAAAGGTAAAGGCTAATGCTTTATGCAACGTTACCGCATATGAATTCACTATCTATAGAAGACACACATGAAACCTTAGAGCAGGGCTTCTCAATCCTGGTCCTGGAGGTCCGGTGTCCTGCAAAGTTTTGCTCCAACCTTGATTAATCTCACCTGC